>OX465094.1:12625625-12888125 GCA_949987625.1 Chalcis sispes
ACAGTATCTTGACTTTTGTACACGTATATGCATTTAGCATCGCGCGAGAAGAAAAAAAATAACGTTGAACTAATAATCACCCATTACAAAAGCGAACTTTCTTTATCGTCATCGAAATTTAAATTCCAGCGAACATTGTCAAAACATTGCAATTAACGTCATTCACATTGAATGGAAACCGTGTCGAAGAAATTTTAAGAACGGGAACTCGGAGCTATAAAATGTTTCCACGGCGAGATGTTGAAGATACGTCAATTAAATGATGCATCTATTTTCTTTTAGGTATGAAAGTTGTTCTGGCTTTTTTTTTTCATTCGAGATATTATTGTAAAGTTTTATACAATACATTCACGCGCGATGCCGCGATGACATACAATGACGCATCCGTCTTCTTTTATCCTTCGGATTTGGTGACGTTACTTTAATAATTTTTTTGTTTTGATCTTTTTGCATGAGTTTACTATAGCAACAAATTTAATTTATTTTTTTATTTATTTAAATTCTGAGCACTTGCTTTTTTAAACTATAAAATGCTGTTTTTTATTTATTTTTTTTATTTGAAAATACTTTTAAAGTTTATTAATACGTTGTAAACCAACCAAGTTGATATTAAAACAAACGAAATTATATGTGACTCTTAAGAAATTGTATATATATATATATATATATATATAAATATATGTATATATATATATGTATTAAAAGACGTGTACATAATCGACGTTATTACGCAGATTAAAATAAAAAAATAATAGAAGACGTGACTAGTTAATATATCATCGATAAACTTTGTTAATTTTCTTTATCCAGGAGAGGAGGGCGAGGACATTCTCGTCGAGGCGTCAACTGAAATGAAAATCATCGTGTAAGTGTTTTCTTATGTGATAACAAGATATAACGTAAGACGAAATTTTTTTTTTTTTTTTTTTTTTTTTTTTTTTGTCGATTTAAATTGATCGAATGTAAAATAATATTTTTAACTTTAGAAATATATTCGATCTAAATTTAAAATAAAATGAAATATTTATTTTAATCGAATGCTAAATATCTAATTAAAAATAACAATAACAAAACTACTTTAAAAAAGTAATCGACCCTATCGTATAAAAAGAAAAGAGAATTATCTTTTCTCAAAGATTATCGTTGTAATAAAAATGAAATAAAACAAACTGCATTCTTCCTCTGATATTTCGGTTAATTTGAAGTCGTCGCCTCAATCAACGGCGTCTCCTCGCTTTCAACATATACTTGCAGCGCTCCTTTCGCGACATTTTCCGCCAACATTTACCCGCCTCCTTGGCCACTCGGGTGACGCAGGCGCGGGGATTGGCCTTTAGCATCCTCAAGAAGAACAAAATGAAACCGTTTACTTGAGGCGGCCTACGGCTCCTTTTCTTTTTGCAGGCCATTCTTTTATTAGTTTTTTAGCTTTTGGTATTTTCGCTGCGGTTCGAAGTTTTTATTTATATTATTTATTTCGTTTTGTTTTTTTTTTGTTTTTTTCTTTTTCTTCGCGTTTTCTTAAATCGCCAAAGAAGATTCGCTGAAAAAATTTGTGTTTTTATGTTATAGATTTTCAAGGTTAAAGATTATTTATTTGTTTTTTTTTGGCGTTTTCATTATTTAATCAAAATGGAATGAGATTTTTTTTTTTTATGAAATTGCGGAAAAAAGACAATAAATACGTAAATTGTAAAAAGTACATAAAATAAAATTCTTAACTTTATAAAATTTTATTTATTCGTATAAATTCATTAATATTTTCAGTTTTAATTTATTGTTTTTAATTATTTTATAAAATTTTATCTAAATATATAAAAATCAATGAGAAATATCAAAAATTTATCATCAAAATTAAAATTTCATCTTAATAAAATTACATAACAAATACGAAAGGTTATGACAATGTATGTCACGAAGATTGTAAGATTTATGAAACAAATTTAATAAAAAAAAAAAAAAAAAAACATTTAATTTACGTTCATTTTATGAAGTATAATCGTATTTATTAGAAAAATTTTTAAAAATTAGACAATTAATGTTAATGAATATAATTGTTTCTTATATTGTGCAATAAATACTTTTTTACAAATTATATGTTGTTTTCAATAAAAAAAAAAAAAAAAAAAAAAGAGATATGGTTTTAAAAAAGAAAAAGATTGGATTCGCTGCAACTTTTTTACACCATAAAATTAAAAAACCGCACAATTTTAAAATAAACTATCATTTGAAGACAAAGAGAATAAGTTGTTTACGAAAATATAAATAAACCGCATCGAAAACAAGTCTCGATAATTTCAACAGTTGCCAAACTCGTTGAGAGCTCAGACAAAAAAAAAAAATATATATATATATATATATATGTATTTATATATATATAAAATAAAAGGAAAAGGCTTCTCGACAATTTCTTTTAAAAAATCGAAAATTTATTATGAAATACCTTAACGTAAAAAGAATTTTCAAAAGCAGTCTCCAAAATTGAGATAAAAGTAAATTTTCAACGCAACGTTTATGTATACACGTAATTCTTTAGCGACAAACTCCACCTTGTTATCGATTGACTCACGGCTGATTTTCGATCCTATCATGACATTTTTGGTCCAACGGTGCTTGTGTCGTTGCGGAGATGCCTTTGTCCTTCTTTGTCACTCTCACTCTCTCACTCTCACTTTCACTCTCACTCTCACTCTCACTCTCACTCTCTCTCTCTCTCTCTCTCTCTCTCTCTCTCACTCTTTCTCTCACATGGTTTCGACGAACATACGGATAATTTACTTTTTTTTAAAATTTGTTGTTTTTTATGCGGATGGTGTTTCCGCTTGGTTTTTTTTTTTTTTTTTTATTCGTTCGCGATCTTAAAAAACGTAAGGAATTTTGTGAAACTGACGTGTCGATCTCATCTCTGAGTAGCCAAAAGTGACGCTCTGTTTTGTTGACGAAACAACGGCGAATCTGTTTTCCCGGCGGTTTCTATAGGTAACGCGATGGCTCCGATATGGATATGTATAATTTTTTTACCGCGCTTATTTCACGTAGCTTGGCTTTGTCTCTTAGAAATGCCGCCGGGTCGATAAGATTTTTTTTTCGTGCTTTTGTTTTTACGCCAACGATGTTTACGTATACGTTTTAATGGAAAATTTATTTGTCAACATTAAATGAAATTAATAATAAGCGATTATTATCAAAATTTTGAAAAATATTTAATGGTATGTAATAATTCATGCATGTTAATTTATCAAAAATTAAAACGGAAAAAAAAATTTTATAAAATATTTAATTTAATGTACAATTTTAAAATTACAATATTAGGAAATACATAATACTCGACATTTATCAAAACAACGCGATTTTTTAATCTTTTCTCTTGTTAATAACATCATAAGTATGTTACTTAATTTAACGTTTATAAATTCAATTATAATACATGAAAGATATTATTCATAATTAAGTGCAAAAAAATGCTTTCTCAATTTCCGTCGATATTTATTTCGATAATGGATACTTATATCTACGTAGTAATTTTGTTAAATTATATAATGAGATAAAATTAATATCAATAAATGAAACTTTCAGCGAACGACAATCTTCCATTGTTTCATGATATGAAAAATAAGTAATGTACAAGTGATAATACATCGTTTAGAAAGAGAAACAGAGAGAGAGAAAGAGAGAGAGAGAGAGAGAGACGTTAATTTTTCAAATAATATACATAGAATATTGTTGATTTTCATCGAATGAATTCGACTCACCGTACGAAGATGGAAATTCATTAAACATTGTTATTCTCAATAGATTTTATATAAATATTTTATCTGATGAAAATAAAGTAAAGCTAATCTATTTTGAATAGGAATTGGGATTCTATTCAAACGTCAAAATTTGAATAAATGTTTTACTACTTAAAATTAAACTAAAATTACTATGAATTTTGTTGAAAATTGAAGTTAATTTAAATAGAATCGAATGTATAATTAAAGTTTAATTTTCCGTTATTTCAATAATAAAATTTTTGCACAATGATTTAGTTTTACAAAATTTTTAAGCAAAATGTTAATTATACATCGCTGGTCAATACACAATAATAAAATTTTATCAAAACAATCAATAGTTTTAAATATAATTTATATCTTTCGGTATCGATACAGTAAATTTAAAATAATAAATAAATATAGAGCATTATTCGTTATAATTTTATTTCTAGCTTATGCATATACAAGAAATACAAAATGATTAAAATCAACTATATACGTTTCAATCAAATTTCAAATTAATTTTCTTACTCGACTCGCTATCCGCTACTTGAAATTCAATAACGTTTAATTTATCAGTAAGAAATCTCATTAAAAGCGGCGCATAATCGGCTTATTAACCTTAGAAAAATCTGTAATTCACCTTATAATTCACATTGTCAATTTTTCTTGCATTATCTTTTTTCCTCTCCTTCCAAAAAATAAAAAAAAAAAAAAAATAAAAAAAAAGGTACGAAACCATCGAAGCATTGTACGTGAAAAGAAAATATTAGCACAGAAAGTCGCATAAATTATTTTTCAAAATCTTTCCCACCAAGCATATACGGTTCTATTATATACGGGAAGAGAGACGAGCGAGTTCATTGGAAATTAATAAGCTAAGATGTATCCTCGCAAACGAAAGAAGCCGATTTTATAAGCGCTTGCTTTCTCCTCTCATTCTCTCTTACATATGTATGTGTATGAATATAAGTAACCATCATCGTTAATCGTACGCTTCTCTCTTTCTCTCTCTCTCTCTCTTTTTCTTTCTAACTTCCTCATTTTTCTTTCGTTTCATTCGACGACGATGTAGGTAAGCGCATATATTCGAATCTTTATACATTTATAAATATATACGCTCATAAAGATTGGTGGCATTATCTCTTACTGTTCGGAATCTTAACGATCCTCGATATGTATTGATACAATGTACACGTGGGTTACGATCTATGAGCTCGAGTGAGAGTTTGTGGGCGACTTGGAATTTTTTTTTTCTTTCTCTCTTTCTTTTTCTACATTGATGTTGATTGATTGGCGCATCGATGGCATCGTTATACCGTAAGCGGTTAATTTTATCGATTAAGACGCGAGCGCGATGTGATTTATGTTAATTTGGTTTTTAGGACTATTCGTGTAGATTATTGGGTAATAGAGATAATAGAATCGATAATATAATAAAAGATAATTTGAGTAATCATATAAATAAACCTTATAATGATACATAAATTAATAGTGTTATAATAGAATACTTGTAAATGTACATTTTTTATAAATTATACCGAATTCTATATATATTCAAAACCGTGAATTAACATATGGTAAACATATTTAATTCGTAGGATTTAAATTTGCAAAAGCGTGAATAAATTGTACATATAAGATTTGCCAATTTTAATTATAAACATTAATCAACGAAATATGTAGTGCGTCGCATATAGCAAAAAAAAAAAAAAAAAAAAAAAAAAAAAAAAAAAAAAATATATATATATATATATATATATATATATATATATATATATATATAAACATTGTATCGGTAAACTCACCCCTCAAATCTCATATTAAATAAGAAACATTCGAAAGAACCGACCGCTTAAAAACAGTATGCAAGGAAAAATCAAACGATTTAATTTCAAGAAGAAAGAAGAAAAAACCTCAAGCCATCGTCGTCCACCCATCAATTTTTATTCTCTCATCGTCTCGTGTCGCAATCCGATGTTCGTAATCCCCTCAATAACAACAGTCATTACAAAGTTCGAAATTTTTATTTTCGGTTACGGAGCGCCTCGCTCAAATTGTACAGAAGAGAAGGAACGTCTCTCGACGCGTCGATTGTTCCACTTGCAGCGCCGGGATAACGCGGAATGCCGAGGATGATGCGGTTTTCTCTCGAGTTGTTTCGACGTCACTTCACGGACTGGAATGAGACGTCGTCGACGAGCCGCTGCTCGAGAAAAAGAAATAGAGAGAGAGAGAGAGAGAGACGCGTGTCTCGGAGATTTTTCGTAGAGCTGCTCCTTCTGCACTTTCGAGTGACGAAAGCTACGTGTCGTTAGGTGCGTCGACCTCTCTCGAGACCCGAGACACGGGCTTTACGCCCGTGTGAGATTTTTCAACGGGAAAATATGAATCGTCTCGAAATGTGGAGCTTTGCCTTCTTTTCTTTTTTTTTTTTTTTTTTTTTTTTTTTTTTTTATAAAACAAAGCGATCGCACGCGTCGCTCGAAATACGCGAGGATTTCGATGCGAAAACTGACAAGCGTTGTTATGAACAAAGTCCTTTCTTTTTTTTTATAAATCGTTTAAGTTTTTACTTTATATTTAAATAAATATTTAAGATATTTATAAGCTCGATAGTAATAACATTTATAACCAGAGATTTTTTGATAATAGAATATAGAATGAATTGTATATACGAATGAATCGATGTTTATTATGATTAATACATTGTAATTCGATGTTCATACTTTTGATTGTATTTAAAATCAATATTATAAAAAAAAAATAACAAATAAACAATTAAAATTTAAAAAAAAATTACAAATAACAAGATACTTCTTTTATTTGGACAGTTTTTAACTATAAAATATTTTATTAATAACAAAACAATCGATCAATAATATTCAGCCCATAAAATAAAAATTTGATATTGAATATTTAAGCATCTCTTTGAACGTTTTCGCGTAAATCAAATTTTATGAGCGAGCCGTCGAATAATTATTCTAAAATTTATCGCGCATAATAATTTCTCATATTCGTATATAATACAATGATGCAACGAATTATTGATGAAAAAATTAAATGGAATGATTATTCGATACTTATTCGTCGAATCATATATTTAAACAGCGCGATGTGTCTGTCACATTTAACTAATATTTTTAAAGCGATCTATTATTTAAAAATCTTCTGTTTTGATAAATATTTAAAATCGTTAATTATAATAAAATTTGCAAAACGATTGAAGATTTTTATTTATGGAACTATAATGAAATAAAGATCTTTGATTTAAAAGCTTTCGCATTAATTATTTGAGTTTTATTTGTGCATATTTTATTGAAAATTTTAAAATGTTTATATATATACTTTTAGAAAATTTTATTAAAAGAAAATTTAAAAAATCTTTCTTACTATGCATTGTTTTACTTTTTTGTTTAAAAAAGAAACCAATTTATGTAAAACTTATCAAAATAACGCCTTCACTAAACAAATCTTAATTTATATTTATCTTAATCAACAAATACGATCGTACAGCAGACGGACAAAAAAAAAAAAAAAAAAAAGGCGAAAAGGAAAAGGCAGCATTGAATCAGAAAATAATATCCTATCAAGAACGATTAACGCGGACGTTATAGCCAAGCGGGACGTAAAACCCACGGCATTAATCGCTTAATTACACGTCTTACGCACGGAAGAAGCAAACGAAGAAAAAGAAGAGAAAGAAAGCGACGTCTGCCTTTCTACCGACGTGAAAAAAAAAAAATATATATATATGTATATATCACGTATTACGCGAAAGAATGACACACGATAACGAACCTCTCACTTGTGATTACGCAGAAAATATGCACGGAGATGTTCAATAAGAATTCGTTCGATCTTGATTTTACAAGCGAGAGACTTTATCTAAAGACAAAGTCGCTTTGTATATGTATACAGTCGCTTGGATGTAAAGGATATCGATTATTGTGATCAATTAAAGACGATGTGTATAACGATTGTAAACATATGTAAGTATTTACATATAAGTGTACACGTGAAAAGTTTCGGAAACTTTTCGATACTTTCTATTCGTTACGTTGATTATTATTGCGAAAATCGATTATTTATTAAGAGAACATTCCGATGTTTCTCTTTCAATGAAAATAAGAAAAAAAAAAAAAAAAAAAAAAAAAAGAAAGAAAAAAAAGAAAAATAAATAATACGATTGATTATATAAGACTATGCAAACGAAAGGAGATTCTTCTCGATATTTTTTCTTTTTTATTCCCGTTCGAGAACGAATAAATAGCATACTCAATTTTTCTAGTTTTTTTTTTTCTTTTCGTTACATTTGTCTCGAGCGCGTTTTAATCTAGGAAAGCATCTTAGCTTGCATAAGTTTACATAAATGTTATTTCATTGTCATTAACGTGACAAATGAAAATTTCACAATTTTAATTGCTTCGAGCGTCACGGGGGATGCATTTCTCTCTCTCTCTCTCTCTCTCTCTTTCTCTTTCTCTCTCTCTCTTTAAGATCTCAAAGAATAATAAAAAAGATTACCCGTAATTTTTGAAAAGACAAGGTAGATAAATGTACGTATATTTAAAACGATCTAAACTTCGTATGATTTATATTTGGTAATTTTTATCGAGTTAGAAAAGCTAGCGATATTGCATCTACGAGTCACGGTTATTGATAAAACCTTTAGCGATGCGACATTATGTGGCGAAACGATGGCGATTTTTAGTTCGTATTTCCCTCGGGGGCTGTTTTTACGTTTAAAATTATGAGAGTAGAAATAAAATGGCAAAATAAATGCTACGATCCTTAATTATTTGATCCTTAATTATTTTTTATTTAAGAAAAAAAATTGTGATTAAAATTCACATAAGCATGTGCCTTGCATTTTTTTGTTTATTGATTTTTTTTTTCGGGTATATTTTATTTAGTCCACAGTAGTTTTGTATATAAAGACGAATAATAATATTTATAAAATGTATTTTAACGTTGCACTGCAAATAATCGCAAACAAATTGTACAATATTTCTATAAAAGTACAGTAAAAACTTGTACATTTTATTTCGAGAACAACTGTTCGACTTCGATCAAGAATCAAACGTGTCAGCTTTAGAAATTGTTTATATTTCATTCGCATCCTATTTTTCTTTATTTCAATCTAATAAAATATCAATGTAATTCTTTTTATCTATCTAATTCCTTTACAATAAATCACATATCTATATTTTTCGTTTCCACGATCTTTCCACCATTGGAATGTTCATCGAGATCAACGCGAGAAAAAGAGAGAGAGCGAGAGAGAGAGAGATACACTCGTAAATATTTATTTCTTTCGTACTTTATTTTATATGTACAGTTTACTTTTGCATATATCTTCTCCGTATTTCGTAACGAGAACAATTGACCATACGTTGCGGGACGCATTGGAATTATATTATGATATATGTATATTTCGGGGAGAGATTAAGATACGAGTTGCCACAACTAATAATTACGGTGAAAATTCACTTTGCTGCTTTCCTACTTGTATTACGTCTATAATTTACATATTTAAGCGATACGTATATGTGTACGCGTAAGACGCGTATACGTACCTCAATTACCTTTGTCCTTTTCTTATCTAGAGAATAGAGATTTTACGATTATTATCGTTCGTCCTTAACGAACAATACGTGTTATATACGTATTTGTGTGACCCTATGTCTGTGTATATATATATATATATATATATATATATATATATATATATATATATATATGTATATATATATGGAATGCTTTCGATTATGACTTTCTTTCATTGGAATGGAGATAACGATTGAAGATCGAATAATGAAACTCGAAGATAAATTATCGTTTCATTTGTAGATTTTTGAGAGAAATGTTACATCGATTTTTTAATAAATAACGTTGGTTTAAAACGTTCTAAAAATTGTAACTTTAAATTAATTTTTCGATTCGATAATTTTTAATACTACAAACAAAAGTTAAACGAAAATTCTTTTTTCATGTTAATCATTATGAAAATTAAATTTAAACATTTAATAAAATACCATATTAAATATATTTTGCGTACACTGCACAGTATCAATAAAAAATTTATAAATTCAGCTTTTATCAAATTTATTATTAAATGCAATATTTCAGTTTAATATTTTATATCTTAAGTATACGTTTCATTTTATACGAATAATTAATTTTGAATTATTTAATTTCAATCGTAAAAGCCATTGCTTTAATCGACGCATTCATTATAACTTCTTTATTATTTATTAAATTTACGTACGAAAAATAAAATTTTGCATGTTACCAATCATTCGATAATGAAGGTACATATCGTATCTTTAAGGCCACGTAGCCATACTAAATAACAATCGTACGAGTAACTAATCATCGATTAAGTTTGTTCTATACTGTACCAAAAATAGTAATACTAATTCGTGACGCGCTTACGTAAGCGTTAATTAATTTGCCGCGGTAAATTAACGGAGAACAACGTATTTTACGAAGAGCTTTTTAAAAAAATTGGTTGAATTTAATCTTAATTTTAATCATGAAACAAAAAAAAAAACAAAACAAAAAAAAAATAATTCGCGCGTCTCTCCTAACCATATAAGCAGATTTCGTCTTTTTCATTTTATTTTTTTTTATTCAACAATACGTAAATATCACTCGTTTACGAGTTATCGCAGCCAATGCTTATACGCAAAAGAGCTCAAAGATGTCTCACTATTATACCTTCGTTCGATTGTGGAAACGAGCTTGCGGCGATACGGACTTTTTGTCCTTTAGCGAACAATGCTTTGCACTCCTTTGTTTTAACGATGCAAGCTCGGCGTCGGGTGTATTACCGCGCGAAAATATGCAGCCGATGCGAGAGAATAACGTCGTTGTATTATGTGCGCTCGTGGTGAAATGATATTTTTCGTTTTTTTTTTTTTCTTTTCTTTTCTTTTCTTTTCTTTTCTTTTTTTTCTTTTTTTTCTTTTTTTTTTTCGTGTACGTATATGTACGTGTTGCCGCTGCGGCGATTTTAACGAAGAGAACGCGCGAGAATTGTTTCTTTAACGCGTTTGTTTTATTGAAGTGAGTCTGTATAGTCAACAAGAATATTATGATTGAATTAGATGCGGCTGTAAGGATTGTTATGATTTTTAGAAGAAGATATTTCCACGAATTTGCGGTTATTAATATTTACATTTACGCTGGAATTATTATGAATAAGTGAATTTAAGTGTAAAAATATTTAATAACAAAAATGTAAAAAATATAAAAATAAATATATCTCTTATAAAAAATATAAATTTATGAAACATACATGAGAGGATTATCATTATTTTATAATGTGTTACGAGTCGACATTTTTGAAAAACAATTTCCTCGTGTATATTTATTTCATTAAACGTTAATTAATTCATATGTACGCTTATTTAAAAATAAATATTATAAATTAATGATTAATTAAAAAGAATATTTAATCGTTCTTTCTTTTTGCATTATTTATGATGTAATTTAAAAGTTGTAATAAATATATCATTCATTTTAAGTACATTATATTTATATTAAGTACATTACTGCGTTAAATTTTTGCATTCGTTTACTTTTTTTTTTTTTTTTTTTGTTTTTAAATATTACTTTATAACAAATCAGCATTAAAAATCTATTAAAATTTTTAACAATTTCATTAAAAAAAATGTCACTGTTATGTAAAAAATCAATAAAAATATCATATCATATCAAAATCCATCTAACTCTTATAAAAAACGATTTTGCTCTTCGCGAACGAATATAGCGAGCAATTTTAATACTTTTAAATTAATCGATGTTAAACTGTTAAGGGAATTGTGGCTATTTTTGTTAAGAAAATAAAAGAAGGCTATCGAGATTAACATCGATTTTTATTTTTATCTTCACGAGATCGTTTCATCGCGCGTAAACTTTTAAGATCTTAGATGTACCGATTGATTTGTTCTCGTAAAATCTTATGGATGTATCAATGTGAAGTAAATTTTTTATTCAATGAAAGTGATTACATAGGCGAGGCAATATGTATTGTTAATTTTTTTTTTTAAAGTGTAAATTTGCTTATTCATTTTTTTTTATCTTAATGGATTTCTCCAAAAATTAAAGCATTGATAATCGTTATTAAAGTATTTAAAGAAAATCACATTAAAATACTGTAAAATTAGTATGAAATTTATTTAGGAAATATTAACTAAACGATTATATTATGTTTTTATAACATTTTACAAATTATAAAAGCATTACGTTACTACTGCATACAGTTTGAAAATATTTACCAGTTTGTCTGATAAAATTTTAACGGCATACAATTTCGATAATTATGAATAAAATTTATTAGCGTTGATTAATGTTTACTTTATACACACATAATAAAATCCTTGTTTTTGAAGGCAAATAATAAAAAACAAAAAAAAACATTAAAAGCATTACCAAAGTTTGATTTATCTTTTGAGTACTTTAATAATGACATTTTAATTCCGAGAAAATTATTTTAATTATCTTCTAATTTATATTAATCATAAAATAGGAATATTATTTCATAAAAATAAAGAAGTATCCATAAAAACTTGATTATTGTATCGACACGCGCATATTCCCCGTAATATTTTAATTTTCCATACTCATAAATTAAAACAAACCGTACAATTTGGTAATACGTTAGTTCACATTTATTTAAAATTAGTTAAAACGACCAAAAAAGAAAGTACGAGAGAAAAAAAAGAAGACAAAAAAAAAAAAAAAAAAATATGAAGAAGAAAGAAGAAAGAGAAAATAATAACAAAAGCGCAAGCGAGACACAACTAGCGTAATAAATAATTAACCTTTTGAAAATATAATAATAGTAAGAGAGCCGTACGTAAGCACGAGCAAACGAAACGGCGCCGTTTGATAAAAGAAATTAAAAGAGCCGTGTACCGTCGTCGACTATTAACCATAGCGCGTCAATTATATAGCGCGTGTATATCTAATGATACGACTAAACTGTCGCTCGCGTATATAAACATTGGCGTTGTTGTATTGCAATTTATAAAAGGGACTCGCCTTTTAATTTGCCCGTAATTTCGCGACAAATTCACGTGTATTCACGTGTATATGTATGTATACGCATATATATATATATATATATATAGTGCGCGAATTTACGATTATATATTTATGCTGACAATTATTGCGCTCTTATAGTTTTGTTTGCGATAAAATTTTGTAGATTGGATTTCCGAGATTCGCGCCGCGTGAAATATGTTAATTGTCCTCAAGTTTTAATTATAATCGAGGCATTACGTTTTATTAAATTTGCGGTTTTCGTAATTCGCTTTCGATTTTTCGGTCGTTTTCGGTCGCTCGTCCCTCGTGTGCACAGATATGCACGAAGCTTTAAATTCGTTTTATGACGATTTTGTTTTAAGGTACGTACATATATATATGTATTTCATCGCATTGTGAGGCAACGCATTAAACGTTTTTGATTGTCTTTTACATGGAGTTTCTGGGGTGTTACGTAGACCCGAGGATTACGGATGTTTTTATTTCGTTAAGGTAATTAGAATGTGGTTTTGAAGAACTGTAATATTATAATTATTCTATAATTAAATTTAAAATTATTGATGTAATATAGCTTTTTAATTTTTTACAATTTTATATTTACTTAAAAGTTTTTTTTTTTTTTCATTTCAATTCAACATTTTCAATTCATATTTCATATTCAATTTATATCTTATTTAAATTTTTAATAATATAATTGAAATTATTTTATACAAAAAACATTTAGCGAGTAGTAGACATCGGTAAGAAAGACATCGATATTATTATCATTGTTTTGTACCATAATTAAAAGAAGAACGACAAAAGAACGAGTAAAGTTAAATCAAGTAATTCGAAACTATATTAAATATATATATATATATATATATATAGTAAAGATAAAAGTGGAAATAATATTAATGCTCTTAGATAGGTCAAGTGGACTTATTCCAAAGGTGACAGTCCCGTTAGTCTTGGAAGAGCCAGTTTTGGAAATCAGAATTGTAAGTACCCTGCAAAGCGCGTCTTTTTTCTATGAGTTAGCGATTTAGGAAGCTTTTTAATATTTCGAGATTCTTACGAAAAAAAAAAAAAAAAAAAAAAAAAAAGTTAAGGTAGAAATAACATTAAATTATATTGTACAATCGTTAAAAGACCTACGCGAATAAGGGAAAAAATTTTGAATTCCAAGTACAAAACTTTAACTGCTCGGTTTGCAGTCTGCCCAATTTATTGTTTGCATATGTACAACAAGCGAATATAAAAAAAAAAAAATTCTATACATATAAATAAACTTGAAATTATAATCGGCGTTAATCATAAAGTTCACGGGTTCTGTGTATACACCGAAGCGAAGTCGTGTCTCTCTAAGTTTTACCAACGAGAGTCTCGAGAACTTCCTTAAAAAATAAAAACAGTCCGATGCTTAATGCACAACTTCGGGCGACTAGAAAATTTATTATTGGCTATAGCTGATATATATACATGTACTCTTGAATATTTAACGATAAAGATATAATAATTTTTATTTTATAGAAATGCTTCATCCATTGAGAAAAATTTCAATTTATTTTATTCGTATTTACTTCCAATAAAACATATAATGAAATATCGAGTAGCGCAAATAAAATATTCAGGAAAAAAATAATGATCGTGGAAGCGTGTCACAATCAAACTAGTTCATAACTCGATATACAGGCGGATAAAAAAAATATACGCGAACCCGTAAAGTCGGCATTATTTTATAAAGAACTCGTGATAACTTTTGTATACATATAGTTATATATATACACATATATAAATATGTGTATAAAAATAACTCTGTACGTATACATATCAAAGCAGTAAAGCTTAAAACGTCAAAGAGGATTAAAACTATTTCCAACTTCGCAAGCTATCGATAATATCGTTTCTCGCGCTATACGAATACGACGTCGGTTTTTTCTTTTTTTTTTTACAAAAATAAAGAAAAAATAACGTATCGATCGTTTGCAAAGTATAACGATTGCCTTAACATAATATAATATAATAGTATATCTTGCAATCTTATCGCAGTTCTTCCGCGAGTTCGACTAATTTACTTAAAAAAAAAAAAAAAAAAAAAGTCAGTTATTCGTACGTAGATTCTCTCGTTGATTATATTTTCCAGGTGAGGTGCCGAACACCGATCGATATTTTTCTTAATCATCCTTTTTTCTTTCGTCGTTGTTTTTCTTTTTTTTTTTTTTTTTTTCCTTTAGTCGTCCGGGTGTACAAGAAGCTTAAGGTTTATAAGGTCACGTCGTTCTCTTCGAGTCTCTCCAGCTTTTTAAACGGATGAATAATGAAACGGTCCGGAAAAGAAGTTCCGATTTGAAAAGTTCCGGGCTGCCGCTTCTTCTTTTTCTTTTTCTCGTCTTCTTTTTGCTTTTCAATTTTGATAAGGAAAATTATGGATGAGAGGAGAATCTCGGCTGTGTGATTGCATTTGCAAAACTGAATGTATTATGCATGAAATGTTAAATTGTGTCGTGAATTTTTTTTTTTTTCTGCCTCTCTTACTTTTTGTTTTATTCTCTTGCGGTTTTTGAAATTCGTTGCAAAAATTTAATAAAAAAATTGAGGAAGAGTTCGTAAAATTCTGGATAAAAAAGGAAATAGAAACGATTTAAACGTTTACTAGATAAATAAAATGCTGATTTTAATTGGTTTTAAAGTTTTTATTCATTTTATTATTATTTTTTTTTTTTTTCGTGTAACACTTATAAAATTTTTAAATCTAATTTTCAATAGTCTTATTGATTATTGAAGATCCTTGAATTGTAAAAAATGAAAAAAAAAAAAAAAAAGAAAAAAAAAAATTTCCTTTTCCGTTTGAATACCGAAATTAAAGAAATGCATAAAACATTTGTCGTATCTTCATTCAGATTCTTACACCTATAACAAGTGGAAAAGAGTGCATAATAAAAGGTATGAATTATTTCGCGATCGATTTACATTCTTTGTAAAATGCAAAAATTTTTTGTTCAACGAATGAAAAAGAGTAATATGTCTTATGTATCAATTCAAATTTTTTTTTTTTTTTCATCATCAATTGCAATTTAATAATGTAGAATACAATAAAATCTTATTTATTAGAAGAATGGTAAAGTTAAATCAACATTTTTTATTAATTTGTCTAGGATAATAAATAGTTCAAACTGATACTGTCACACAGACTTTAAATATAAAAAATGCATTCCATAATAAATTGCTTAATATTAATTTCTCGCATGTTAAAGAGCAATTTTATAACAGAAATTAAATATCATCATTTTAATATAATAAACTTTTGTAATGTCGGCGAGGCCATTATCTTAGAAACGAATATAATTTTATGTAATCAAACTAATTAAACGATATGAAATATCTAACGATTTAAGCGTGTATATTAAATTTTCACATTATGTAATTACAAAAATTTCACTCGTCTACGTGCACATAGCAACGATGAAGATTTCTTAGCTTTTAGCAATCGACAAACTGAACTATTTCAGTGTAAGAGAGCTTATATATTACCAACGGCAATAATAATAATAATAATGATAATAATAATAATGATAATCGAACAAAACAAACACGAGGATGAAACTTGTGGTAAAAAAGATAGCGAAGAGTAACCGAAATGTGAGAATTTCTTTACCAGATACCGCATTCAAGCGGAAAATTAAACATCGCGTATAATCGTTTAAACACAATCGAGCGCTGCGCCGTCGATTATTCTTTAAAGTCGCCTCTCTTTCTTTCGTTCTCCATCGCCAATTACATGGGATAGAAGATGTGCAAGGCTCTTCTTCATTCTACGAATGTATAATGATAATAATAATAATAATAATAATAATCGACGGTTACGTCTACACACAAAAATATAAATCGCAAGAGCACACGCTGTATCGTCTTTTAATTAGCGTCAACGATTATACCTGAGCGCTCGTATGCGCGTAATAAATATTTATCGACTCCCTAACTCTCAAGCACACAAGACATTCGTGTAAATATCGTGTGCGTAAAAACGCACCTCGTTCTTTACCGTTTGGCAAGCGGTTGTGCGAAATGTGTGCGCATAGTCGAACCGAATGTAGCGAAGACTTATGGTTACAATTTATATTGGCTTGTTTGAAAATTTTACTTTATTTTTCGTTTAGATGTAGATGGAAAACGCGCGATAATCATTTTAACGAAATTATTCGAATTTAAAAATTCGTAGTAAGTTATAATTAATTTAAAGCGTCTTTGACGATCAAAGTTAATTAAGCGCGAAAACTACTGCTACTTCTACTAATACTACGTCAGAAAAATTACGCGACAAGAATTCAAAAATTAAAACGTACTGTAATTTCGTTTCGTATCAAATCTACGTTAATTCTTTTTTTTTTCATTTTTTATTTTGAAACGAAAACTTTTTGACGCGGATAATTACAAAAGTTGTTGAAAGTTGTTTCGGTTATATCAAGTTAATAAAAAGTAAAAACCAAGACAGAGAGAAAGATGATTTTGTTTGAAAATTTACTCTGAATATTGCTTCACTTTGAAATATAAAATAACTCGGAAGAAAGTCGAAGCTGTACGTGAGAGAGAGAGAGAGAGAGAGAGAGAGAGCGCAAAAGAACGTTATTTTTAATTAAGTTTAATCATCCGCTACTCGCTACCTTAATTATTGTTTATTAAGTTTTTTTTTTTTTATCAACGTCGACATGATGACTATTAATTTTCAAAGTTAAATAGAGATTGACAGGTTTTGCGTTACTTTATACACAAACGCGTACGTATCGTACAATTACAACGATAAAATTTTGTAATCCTGTAAAAATATAAATGCATTATCGTGAATCGAAGGTATGATAACGCGTCGACTTTATGAAATCGCCGGAGGAACATTATCTGACGTAATATAAACGTTTACCGTTTTAGCAAACATATTAAATTTACTTATTGAATAAATCTACTCGCGAAATGCAAATATTTAAAATGATTCTTCACGCAAAATAAATAATATTCGGATGAATAATTAGTCACGAACGTTAAATTAAATCTTCTTCAAAATTTCGAAAAAAAAAAAAAAAAAAAATATCCTCATAGCCATATCGAATCTATTAAAATTATTCCCTCGATACTTTTATCTCTCTCGTTGTGCACATACACACACGCGCGCGCGCGCGAGGAAAAAAGCTCTCTCGCGAGAGACAAACAAGCTGGCTTACAGGAAAGTTACGCTCGGGGGGTTATGTACCGTCGCGGCAACAATAATCCATTCAATTACACACGATATTCAACTCCTCTCAACGAGCGGAGATATTCATTTCCTCGCAACGTTATCGAGCACATCGCTCGTGCATCGGTCGTCTCCTTTTTTGCCAATTTTTTTTTTTTTTTTTTGATTTTTCTTTTTTGTCAAAGTCGGAGAAAACTAAACTCGTATATACTCTTCATTGTTTCGGGGAATATAGGAAGAGAATTTGCGCGCCTCGTGTAGCCTTTTCGTTTTATTGGTGTATGCGTGTATGTGTATGCTGGTTGATACGTCGGTGGCTCATACTTACTTTTGAGTATTCATTATATGTAGGCGATGAACTCGTATACGTTATCGCACGATACGATACGCCGTTTTTATTAAAAGCGTTCAAAGTGTTTTTTGACGTTGAGAAACATTATATGTATAGTATGTCGATATGTATGTTTTATTTGAAAGAATAATTTAAGCTTAAGTGTATTTGCGCATTTTTACTTTTAGAAAATAAATCGTAATCAAAGTGCATTATATATACCTTTGGATAAATTTTCGTTTATCACTGTTTAATTCAATCGTTATCAATTTTTTCAATAAAAATAAATAAACCGTAAACAACGAAAATAAAACGAAAAAAGCCTTCGCGAATATTCGAATCCATTATTATTCCGCCGAACCCATTATAATGCGCGCAACGTACATATATATGCGAAACTTTCGATTTCGCGTATCGAACAAAAGCAAAAGCCGAAGCTCCTCAAGCGCGCATTCGTATATATATATATATATATATATGTATATATCACGTCGTTATCGCAACCTCGTCGAGAGATCCCTTAAAACTTCGAACACGTATATATACCCATACGAACGTACGCGTTACCGAAACTTCATATCGACAAGAGCAGCAAGAACAACAACAATAACAACAACAACAACAACAAGAACAGCGTTCAATTATTCTCTTTATCTTTCGAACCATTTCTTCGAGGCGTAGTACACGCCTCCTCCTCATTAAGCTTTCTATGATTTTTCGTTTTACTCAATACCTCTCTCTCTCTCTCTCTCCATCTATATATTCTTCATTCGCGTTCGCTTTTGCAGCATGTGCGCGAGGTATACGTGTAACGAGCGACGTCGTTGTGTACTTATTAACCAGCAACTAGGTTTACCGGAGACAGAGAGAGAAAGAAAAATACGTATGTACACGTTCGAAGGGGGTATGCTCTATCTGCCTATCTGATTGACTAGTTTCGTTGGCGCGTGTGTCTATTTGGATTTCGGAGCATATACCCTCTCTTTTGCATACGACCGCACGGCAATCACACAACGGTACGTACAAAGTAGCGCGCGTTTTTTTTTTTTTTTTTTTTTTTTTTTTGTCGAATAAAGGTCGGAATCGTTGCTTTAAATAGGCGTACCGAAGCGCCCGAGAATTTAAAAATTTTATTCCGAGCGCATTGAATGCGCACTCGAGATGGATATTTATAGGGGAGAAAATGAAACGAATCGATGCGCATTATATAAACGGGCAATACGGCACGACGTTATTTTTGTTTGATATTCGTTGGTTTTAGTTATGCGAACGAGAAAATTTTCTTTCCCTATCGCGTAATATTAATCTCTTTATGTGCACTCATAAATTATTTATAAGCGATTCTCATTAGCGAGTGTGTGGAATTTTTTTTTTTTTTTTTTTTAACAAAGATTTGTTTATAACGACACGAGTGACATTTAATTTTATTTATTTATTTATTTATTTATTTTTTTTTTTTCAGGAAACGTAAATCGTATTATATATCCTTGATATATCATAAGTGTTGCGAAACTTTTAATCGAGTAGCTTAAGTCTTTATTTATATTAGAAAGCTTGAACTATCTTAAATGCGACGAGTAACTGGTTGTTTTAGAAGATGGCGTTACCGAAATTTATTTCATTTCTATCATCCTTATAATAATTTGAAAAAGTAATTTAGAAAGTTAATAAAAAAAAATAAAAGAAGAATCTAAAGTAGTAACAGACAAGTTTGTTTAGACAACGATTCATCGATATTCGTTAATTTTTTATTAAAATTAACTTTTTAAAATTTTATAATAAACGTGTCTCTTTTTATTAAATATTTTTCAAAACTATGTATCGAAATATAAATTTATAACAAAAAATATTTTCCATAGCATCCCATACACAGTTCGCTCGTATTTAACCAAAGTAGAATTAATTTACTTTATCAATAGGACAATCGAAAACCAAATCGTAAATCAGTATCCAGTTTTAAAACTCGTAATTCAATCCAGCATTAAAAATCTAAAAGTATATATGTATATATACCTACAAAATATCCAGAGCGCATAGGTATTCATATCGTCGTCGTAGTTTGAGAGCAAAAACACTCTCGCTCACGTTCGAGTCACCTACATAACTGTACACGTACGCGGACTCGGCTCGTATGACCCCCGAGAGGTTAACGGCTCGAGTAGAGATGCTCACCTTATAGTTTTCTTCGCTCATATCTCTCTCTCTCTCTCTCTCTCTCTCTCTCTCTCTCTCTCTCTCTCTCTCTCTCTCTCTCTCTCTCTCTAGTAGCAAACGTGTAGGTGTATAATAGAAGTAGGGTTACACTGCTATCTATCGACAAAGTGTACATATATACATCGGGGCTCGAGGCCCCGTTTCGTAATGAAATTCCGTTGGGGCGTACGGAAAAATTGACGTTTCACGGTTAAAACTCGCTGCCGGGCTCGTGAGATGCATCTGCTTCTTGTTCCTTGTACTGTACGTACTTGTATCTATACGTACGTACGTTTATGGCGAATCTATATAGAGAGACGAGCGTTCGGGTTGTGTGGATTTTTTTCACCTTAGATTTTTACGGTGGATAACGGCACGAAAGGATTCGAAGTGCGACGTTGTATAGTTTTTATTATTATTATTATTATTATTATTATTATTATTATTTAGTTTTTTCTTTTCTTCGTACGAATTTGCGATGAATTTTAATGTGTAGTTTACGGAAATTTAATTGATCAACGATTAAAATCGTCTGAATTGTTTTACGAACAATCGGTGATTAAAGCACGACTCTTAAGGTACTCCTTAACTTTTCTTATTTCGTTTTTCACGATGTGTTAAGAAAATAATAGTCCATAAAATTTATATATATGTATAAGATTTTATAGTTTTTCCCAAGTTTCACTTTGGTCAATGTGACTTTTTTTAATTCGATATTTTTTGAATACTTAAGGTAATATTTAGCAATATGCGAGTATGTATAATGACACCGCTATCAAAATAATGATTACTTAAAATACGATTTTGAAAAAGCATTGTAAAAGAATATATAATTGATGATGTACTTTCTACGAAAATTTGAAAGTTTATTTTGCTTCTTCTTGGTAACACTAATGAACAAACTGTTAATTTTCAAAGTACATCAATTAAATATTGCTATAGAATTATTGTTTAAATACAATTTCCAATTATTATCTACTCTCTTTTAAATTACGGTCAATCATGGCATATCATAATCACGAAACGTATAAAAAATATTAAACTCCATAACTTTAACGTTGCGATAAAATATTTTAAAAGATACTTTCAAGTCGCTCGTCCGCGAAACAAACTTCCAATTAAACTTACGAACGATAAACGCATATCGAAAACAATGGAGCGTTAAAACATTTCCCATCTTGCAAAAACCAATATTTCATCGTCGCAATCTACGAAACGATATACAAAGCTTCGTACAAACGTTCCGTCTTCCAATAAACCAAAGATACATCTTTCTCCAAAATCGCCATCGCGTCGAAGGAGAGAGAGAGAGAGAGCCAAGAAGCCGAGCTTACAAAACCCATCGCGTTCTCTTCCTCTTTCTCCATATTTTCTTTCGCGGGAGAAAATCCAATATTTCAAGCGACTATCAGATGCGCTTCTTAAACGATCGAGTCCGGTGCGCATTATAAATCCATCTCTTGGAATCGATCGACCGATCTTTATCTGCGATCGTAAAATACGCGGAAAAATTTTCACGCGGCTCTTCCGTCGAAGAGAGAGAGAGAGAGAGAGAGAGAGAGAGTGAGAGAGAGAGAGCAAGTACTTCTGAGGAAACGTTGTGTACGTGTGTGTGTGTGTGTGTGTTCGATCACGTCTCAATCGAATTGGAAGCTTGGTCGGTTGGTTTCTCTTCTCCACGTTTCGTCATTTTTATCATAGCTTATTGTGCACATGGAGTGCAATGTGAAAAAATCGCCGAGTTTTCGAAAAATTTTTCGCTCGGAAATGTATGAATTTATTCAAAATGATAATGAGAGAAGTATCGTTTGGTTAGATAAAGTTTCGTCTTTGGAGTTTTGAAGAACGCTTGGGTTTATTTTTGTTTGCGGTGTGTGAAGGATTTCGAATTCGCGCGAAGATTCGGATGAAATTTTTTGAGGATTCGATTAGAAATAGAATAAAATGCAGATAATTTAAATTAGTCTAGAGCGAAATTTAATATAAAAAGTATTGTGGTAAAAAAAAAGATACAATTAACATAAGTGATTTTAATCTTTTTCTTTTTAAGTACAATTAACAACGTTAATTTTACAAATGCTTATCGATTGAAGAAAATTCTTAAATTTATTAATTTAATCTTAAACGAAAATTAAAATCTTTTTTTACTTAAAGTCATTTTCTTCTTTATTTTATTTTTTGCGTTACAACAGAATCGTTAGAAGCTTATCGGTTAATTTTTTTTTTTTTTTTCTATATCTATTTCTTTAATTCCCTTGCGGAAGGTCTTTCAGTCTTCTCTTTCTTGCTTTTCTTTCTTACATTAAGCGAGCACTTTTCTTTTGTACTAGTTAATCTAAAAGTATTTAGGATTTTATTTTAACAAAAAGTTATTTTAACGTTATAGCAAAGAAAATTATTGTAAAAATGAAAATTATTGCAGTTAAAATAAGCTGCTGAAAAAGGTTCTTTCAAATGAATGTACTCTGTAAAAAGCTTCATCGACCTAAAATTATTCTTTAACTTTTTAATCATCGATCAAAACAATACCATAAACCAAACATCTCTAGTAGGCACATAATAAAAAAAAAAAGAAAAAAGAAAATACACATTTACATAAGTCACTCAGGGGCAATTTTTGAGGAAATTTTTTCGAATCTATCCTCGAATACACGTATAGTAGCCAGCTCGGGGCTTCGATAACAAAAGTTACAGCCAGCGGCCAATCGAGAGAGTGACACACGTTCTCTCTCTCTCTCTCACGCTCTCGTTGATCACGTACATATTGTGTACTATATCGATACACCGCAAAGAGCTAGCGTGTAGTCTTATTATTATAGCCGGGAGCGTGTAACGATGAATATGAAGATGCACGTTTCCTGATGCTTTCGCGTATAGAGCGAGAGTATAGATGGTAACGAGAGAGGCGTTCGTTTGTTGCGCTCTCTTCATTCTTTATTTTACTTTGGGTAGGAATGATCGTTTCGTGAAAAGATTTGAAAGCGTGTTTTGTTGTTTGGATTTGGAATTTTATAGGCTATTTTTTTTTTTTTTTTTATTTTTTTTTATTTTTATTTATATTTGCTTTCCGCGGCGAATGAAATGATAATTTATTATTAGAGGTGATTGCCGTTATATCGGGATTTAAAAGAAATATAAAAATTATCGTTGTAAAATCTATTTATTTTTTTTTAAATACGTGAACTTATCGCATAGAAAGGTTGTATATCGCAATAAAATCCGCGATGATTTTTCTATTAACGAATGAAAATACGATTATTCAAGTAAACTCTAGGTATTCCTATCTCCGTAGTTTATTCAAACTGCGCAACTAACAATAATCGCAAATCCGATCCAGAGACGATGTAAGATTGATCGAGCGACTTGACATCGTAATCATTTTTTTCTCTCTTTCGTTTTCTCTCTCTCTCTCTCTCTCTCTCTCTCTCTTTCTCTATTTCTCTCGCTTCTTTTTCTCCCTTCCTCGCGATGCCGATCAATCGTAATCGGCAAGGTGACTTTTATTGCAAGAGGGATGATCGCCGTTGCACGAACGCTCGAGATTGCACTTCATTAAAGATATTAGCGAAATTTGCATTTTCCTCGACTAAAATCGCTTTGTCTTATGGATGACAATAGGTATAAAGAGACCAGATGGAAGAGTTATTGTACATCTATTGGAAAAATTGTTAAAAAAAAAGCAAAAAAAAAACGTCATTGTATCGTAATGTTTCATCGATTATAATTTACCTATTTTTTTTTTTTTTTTTGATCCATTATGAATGAAAAAAAAAATTTCGTTATACTCTTTAATAATCGACGTTTACAAAAGTACTATTTATTATCATTCTTATTGTAGCTGTAAAAATTTTTAAACGATCCTTTTTTTCTACGATTGCATCATAAATGCTTTACAACGTTTCGATAAAATGCGTAAATTCAATATCGAATATAATACATTGAATAAACTATTATTGTAAATTATATTGTATTTCAAAGAATTTTTATAACATATTAAACTTTTGTGTAATAAATATTAAAATCATTCATAATTTATGCATCAATTTTTATTAGAATTCGAATTTTAAGTTAAACGATACGTATTGAAACTGTTCTAATTAATTTTTAATAAACATTGTATTTCCTAACATTAAATTCTTTTAATCCCCAAACTTCTAATTTTAGAAGAAAAAATTTATAATTGTTTTCTTGATATTGCACATCTTGGTTTCAAATAAAAAGTTTTTACAAACGTATAAAAAAATATTGTTCACTCGGTCGTTCTCATTCATGGTAATACTTTTTCGTAAAAAGAATTGCGTTTATCAAATCGTTGGTAGTTACGATAAATAATTAGCTATATATACGGTGAAAATTATCTATAATATACATGTGAAGCGATCGAATGACGAAAGAATTACAAAAATATTAAACCCTACGAACCTCAGAATCAAGTCAAAGGTTCTGCTCTCTTTACCAAGCGGATTTGAAAATACATCGACATGCTTACGTCTCCGTGAAAGGACGACGAGGATCTTACTTTCTGCTATGTCCTATACACGTATATATGTACACGTGTGTGTGTGTATATATATATATATGTTAATTTATTTGCGGGTTTAGCAAAGTCATGCGCATTTTCGTTATTTTTTAATGCACATATTCGAAAGATTGACGCAATATATTTGTGACTTAAGGCTCGGGTAAAACTTTTTTAATGACGGTTAAAGCTAGTCTTCTTTTCCAGTCTATTGTTAACTCTAAAAGTTGTTTCTTAACGACGAGGGAGGAAAGGTCAAATTTTGCGCCTACTCGTGAGAATAATTGATCTATATACTTTTGATGGATTAACGCTCCATATATATATATATATATATATATATATATATATATATAATCGTGATATTATTCTTCGATGATATAAAGAATTTTATACAACGAGAGTAACGTTCGTGAAGTAACGATTATTTTTTGAGTTAAAGATGATTAAAAATAGTTTATCTAAAATTTTCTATGTATATGCGGTGAAAATTAAATTTTTTTAAAAATATATAACAATATAATATATATATATTGAGTAATACGTTCTTATTTTTTTATATATTTTTACACTAAACTAATGCACAATACAATATGACATAAAACTGTAGATTATTATTAAATGCAATTTTCAATTATTTTTATCAATATTCAGTACTACAATACAACAATACTTTAGAATACTTTATGTCGCATTTACAGAAAAGGCAACCAACATTAATAAAAAATCTTCATTTTTCTTTTTAATTTTAAGAATCATTTTGAAAAATTTTTTTTAAATCTAAAAGTCCTAAGCTATCAATTAAACGTGAGGAACAAAAAAAAAAAGGTCAATGTTTAAAGACTGTAATCACCGTGTGTATTTATCAAAAGAAAAATCGTGAAGTAACGAAATTTTGTCATCGAATCGTTTCTATACGCTTTTGAAACAATATCGTCCATTGTCATGAAGTATCCTAGTAAGTTTCGAAAATATTTTACAATTGATATATCGTGGGTGCGCGTCTATGCGGTACGAGAATCATTTGAAAAATATAGACGATGCGCGGGACTCGAAACGACCTCGTGAAAAACATTCGAGTGTGTCACAACTTTTAAAATCGTATACAATATATTCCATGTAGATCGTAATATATGTATATAATATATATGCAACGACTAACTTTATCATCGCGAAACGCGATAACGAAGAAAAAAAAATGCTCGCTCTATGTCGTTTTGTACACGCGACAATGACAATAATATTTTAAGTTAACGCGCCATATATGCATTTATTGAATTCGATTTTAACGAACGTAAATTTATCGTCAATATTACTTTGGTTTATTATTTATCGTTAAATTTTCAAAAATAAACTATGCTTCAATTCGAATAAAACAAATGTACTGCGCATTACGTTCATTACGAATGTATTACCATTACGTTTGCGATTTGTTATTAAAACTTTACACTATTAACTTAAAAGCATGCCGCGTTCATTCCATTCGAATGAAATGATATATGGAAATTGAATGGAACCGAGGTACACATGTTTCGTCGGACAAACGAATAATTTTGATAAAAAAAAAAAAGAACGAATTTATCCGAATGATCAATTATAGAGTAATTCGAAACTTTTACGCTCATCGATTTTTCCCGTACGTGTATGTATATAATTCAAAATTCAATCGTCGAAAATTTAACCTTTTGCGTGCGCGTATTAAAAAGAAAAACAAGAAAGAAAAAAAAAGAAAAAAAAAAAGGAAAAAGAAACAAAAAGGAGAGAGAATAATAAAACATATTATTTTTCTCATGAAATTCTTTCGTTTCTCGAACGTGACGTCTCGTTCATTGCGCTTTCTTTCTCGCGCGTCTTAAACATAACGCATGCACGAACGAGGATCGAAAAATTTCGCGATATTGTCGTAAAAAGCGTAATGATTCGCGGCTCGGCAACTATTACGCGACGATCAACGTCGCGAAGAGGAAAAGTCTTTTTGGGATAATGGAAAGTTATTATTATTGGATATAACTCGCTGCCGGAATAAAAGCATAAACGTCGCTCGGATTTGATTAAGCGCATCGGCTGGTGCAATGGAATTTAAAATTATCGATCTTTATTTTACGAACGATTGGCTTCGTTTTAATTTATAATAATTTTGAAATTTTCTTTTCATTTATTCGTTGTGTGAAACGCTTTTTAAACATAAGCGAGTAATTATTTTTAAGATTAAGAACGTCTTCTTATTAAAGCTATCCCCATATCAAAAGGCTTAATCGACTTTATCAATAATATATACAATAAATTACAAAAAGATGATTTTTCATCATCTTTCAAAAATTTTAATACAAACGAACGTCAGGAATATAAATATTTTATATTTTGTGCTTGAATTATTTACGAGTATAAGTCCGACAAAATTATTTATAATTACAATAATTTCAATTTCAAGTAAATAAATATTTTAATGCTTCAAAAATATCAAATATTCAAAAACGATCCCTAAAAAAAAAACTCTATATGTATATTTTGAAAATGAAAGTTTCATGCGACATTGATTTTCATTATGCCGTTGAAAGGCTGTATATTCTAAACAATAAAAAAAATCCAAGATTGGAAGGGGTTGACAGAGTCGGTATACTTGCATGACGGAAACAATTAAGATTCGTAATGAGATAACGATCGTCTTTTTGCGCAACCATAAAAACACCATAAAAACACGAGAAAAGTAGAGAGAGAGAGAGAGAGAAAAAGAAGTTAAAGAGGAAAGAAAATAAGGTAAAAAATTGTCTGCTTTTTGCATACATAATGTATGCGCGCTACTTTGACGCCATAATATATATATATATATATATATATATATATATATATACATAGACAAAAATTATCCTCGATTGTAAAAATAGTCGATTCCACGGAAATTTAAGGTAAATCGCAACTCGACTTTTATGGGCCACTTTAAAGCACCGGTAACGTGAATAGGTTTTGCAAATCGTTCTGTACCCTACAATACGTAAGCGTCTGCGTGCGTTTGTGAAGACAAGTGCGTACGGTTAAGTGTATGGTTAATAATAACTTTCTATTCCGTGAAGTTTACTGGGATAATCTACTCGGATGTCCAGAGCGATGCTTAAGGATTCTTCATAATTAGCATCGAAATTAATTATTCTTTCTTAACTTTTTTTACCATTAGTTTTATTAATTTTTTATTAATAATACCAATAAATTGAATAATAAATTGAAATTTTTTAATTATTAAAATCTTAAAAATGTTGTAATTGACAAATTTTAAAAGAAAATCTCATATATTTTACAATATTTATTTCAGTTAATTTTGTGACGATTAAATATCATTGTATCATAAACATTGTTATATTTAATACTTCAATTTTTAAATAGAATTAAGATATTTAATTTGAAAATACATTAGGCGTTTATAATTTATAATTATATGTAACTAATAAAAGAATATATTTTATTTTTAAAGCAAAATAAGCAATTTGCTTTCAAACCTTAAAAGATCGACAGACGAGATGAAATTCTTGTATGCATTATTTATTATTCAAATTCATTAATAAATCTACTTTTAATTTTAAATATCTTTTTATAAATACGCTTGCGCAACTAATCAATGAAAAAAAAAAAAAAAATTTAAACAGTGAAATTTTGCATCGTTTTATTTATAACGTTTATTATTTCGCAAAATAAAATATAAATATAATAAATCACCAGCGTTCATTTATCGGCTTTAATTTTAATAAATATTTCAGCTCGCTAATGAACAAGCCTTATAATAGATTCTAAAAATCTTTGAATACCATTCAAGGACTAAAATTATGCTCAATTGTAAAATCTAAATAGTTCTTTTTACGGCTCATTTATCTTGTTTACATTGTCCTATATATATTTATACATCAAATTTTCGACGCTAATTCATCTTCGAGAAAGATACCGCGCCGTGTGATTGTTTTCCAGAATTTTATTAAAATATTGGTTATTTAAACAGCATTAAACGCATTTTATCAATACTATTATTACTAACCTAGCTCGTCATTTTTTTATTTCTCATTCGCGATTATCGTCGTTTGTAATAATATTAATGCGCGGAAAGATGAACTACACTTTTATACTCGATGTAGCTATTGAATATTGAAATAACGATGCAGTTGGAGAAAAATTTTACAATGCGCAAATATGCATATACTGTAAAATTAATAAATAAAGCTTTTTATTACTTTCAGCATCGAAAAAAACTTGTTGACGCAATTCGCTCCGTTTAGGCATCATCCGTGTATCAATAGTTTCTGATTAATTCTCGTACAAGCGTTATGTCATTAATTTATATTCCGCGATGTTATTTGATTACCGTTACTTTGTATTTGATGGTTTAAAATCTATGTGCATCTTCGAACCACAACGAAAATGCAAATATAATTATATTATATTGAGATATTTTGTAAGCGTTTTATTTGTATTATTATGCTATTCTTTTTTTTTTTTTTTTTTATTAGCAAGTAGAGAAATTTTTACGAAGTAATTGATTGCGAAATATTTAATTCATTAAAGAATTTAAAGTGCGCGTAAAATTAGAAGAGTTTGGAGAGCGTAATGGAAAAAAAAAACAATCTCCTTAAATATTTAAGTTTATTAGAAATTATGCAATTCACTTAATTCACGTGTAAGATATACGTTTCTATACGAATATATACGAAAAAAAGAATAAAGAAATATTCGTCAGCCAAGATATTTTGATAATAAATGTTTGTTTCCTAGTATTGCGTTTACAATAGAAAATGTATTATTCAACTTGTATGACTGATCATATGGTTATATATATATATATATGTGTGTGTGTGTGTATTTGTATACATGCCGTACATAATAGGTGTGGTGAAAGTTTTTTGAATCTATAAAAAAAAAAAAAAAAAAGATAATCTTCTCTATCTCGATGACATATGTTATTATATGGCATTCGATAATTATAATATTTTTATAATAAAGATATTTATATTTTACGAAATAGTATATATAATAATACTGGTTAAAATTAATTGTTTTAAACTCTATCTATACTACGTACAATAATTAATGTCAATATTGATCAATTTAATTTGTGAAATCAGATTGATTATTAGATATGTGTATAATAAACCAAGTATTATATCCATATGTAAAATAATGAGTAATTTTTTCCTATTTTTAAGTGTAATTTAAAAACAACAAGTAAAAGTATTTTATCTTCGTTAGAATATTTTTATTTAAATTAATTAAGAGAACAGAGTATTAAATCGAATAATACTTCTCGAAGTTACACATTTCAATTTTCTCAATATTACCTTACATTTGAAATATCTTTTAAAAAACTATGACAGCTATTTATTTGTTAACAATTTTCCATCAATATAATTTTTTGTCATAAAATTTTTCAAAATTCAACCAACAAAATGAAAGACCTATCGCGAAATTTTCAATTTTTACTCTTACATAAAAAAAAAAAAGAAAAGAAAAGAAAAGAAAAGAAAAGAAAGAAAGAAAGAAATTTCTCTTCTTCTTCTTCTTGTCCATTAATTTCGAAAACTAGTTCACACTCCGTGTCGAAGTGACATAAAAGCTTAAAGATCCACAAAAGAGTTTAAACAGCCGGAGATGACAAAGGGGAAAGAAAACGAGAGACAGCAAGATGACTGTTACGATTTTTTTTTTTTTTTTTTTTTTCTGCTGAAATCAATGGCTCCCGCGTTTGTCGAATTTGAAATTTATAAGGTAAAAGTTTATAATTTTTTGTTTCTTTCATTCTTTCTTTTTTTTTTTCTTTTCAGTAGGCGTGTATCATTTTCGAAAATGATTTAAAACGTCGTGTGAAACTTGCTCAATTCATTGCCTTTTCGATTTTGTTATTGTTATCAAGCAAAATGAACTACTTACATTAAACGCGTAGTTTAAATTCGTTTGATTTCTATAAAGGTATTGTGGAAACGCGTCGAAATAAAAGATATAATGATGACTTACGGATGAATAAAGCCGAGAAAGAGAAAGGATGGGGATTAAGGAATGGTGTATTGAGAGTAAAATGGTGTCAGCTGATTTATATTTTTATCTGTTAGAATTTATGCATTGTAAGGAGGAGTACGGATGAATAAAAATTCATTAGTTTTATTAAAATAATACATCTAATTATATGTAAATTCAATTTCACACTACTTAATGATACATTTCTAACGATCGTGATTGCTTTAAATTCTATCGCTTCTGTACATTTGACGTCAAGTCTGTATTATAGTAAATATATAATTTAGTCAGACAAACTAAAACGTTTATAAAAAAATTAAAAACAAAAATATCAGAAAATTTTATTTTGATTAAATTTAAACTAATATTATAAAAAATTCATCAATATTGAGGAGAAAATTCTTTCCACAAATTCTAACGAACCTCAATCATCCCCTCGATACAATCCATAAAAAGTACATCACGAGAAGAAAGGACTGTACGAAAAAAAAAGTGAACTCTTTCATACGACTGCACATTCGTAAACTAGAATAAGGAGGTAGTAGGGTAAGTAGAGACAGAGCTAAGTATTCGCGAGAAGGACGCGCGGAGGTGGCCTCGGTGCACGTAGGAGAGCATCGAAACGTCCCGCGGTTGGAAGATCCTCTCCCCGTGGAGTCAACAGAGAGAGAGCGCGAGAGAGAAAGAGGGGAGGGAAAGGTAGCATCGAGGTAGAGGGGCATCGTAGAGACCTAGAGAAAGAGAGAAAGAGAGAGAGAGAGAGAGAGAGAGAACGGCGGCGGCGCGCGCGCGCGCGCGCACCGAAGGCATGAGGTTTGCCGACCGGCGCCTCGACTCGTCAGTATCGTGCCGCGACTCCTTCGCGCCGTTCTCTCTTTCATGCGGGAGAGTCCTCATCCTCTAACTACTTTTGTTTATTCGTATCTTCTTCTTTGAGTAAGCGCGTAAAGTTTTCGAGACTACGAATTAAAAGAAATTTTTTAATACAGTGAGATAGAACGAAGCTGCAAAATTTTTCATTCGTTTAAAATCAAAGGACGAGGATATATATATACATCGAGGGTATCGGTATTTGCTTTTGATATTCGGAAAGAAGGGATTATAGAAAGATTAGCGGACTTCGTTTATTTCTTCGACTCGCTTTAACCGGAGGAGGAGTTGACATTAAGGATCTGAGTGCGAGTTTTGCAGTGAGCCAGGACAATTGTAGGACGGACTCTCGGTTAACTCGAGTACCCGAGTTTGCATGAAAGCGAGGCGCGAGTGACGCTTGCCGCTTCCCATCCCCATGGGCCAGCTGCTCACGTGGTATGTATATTTACCTTACTTTGCCTTTTCATCCGTTATTTATCCTTCGAAGTTGAGGTTACTTTTTATTTATTTATTTTTTTTTTTTTTTTTTCTTGTAAAATACGGCACGAGATGGGATTCGATTTTTCATGTTTGATGAAAAATGTCGCTTGTTTTGTTTCAGTGATTTTACGTTTAAAGTATTTTACAAAAAGCGACTGAAAATTTTTTGTCTTTGGGCAATTAAAATATATGTACTGCAACGTATCATTTGAACTACATTTTTCTTATAAAATTACTAGAAATAATTTAAGTTTAATTTTCAAACTTTATTTTTAACGTTAAAATTTGAAAATCTTTATTACAAACTCGTAACCATAACATTACTGTATATTTAAAAATAACTCCTTTCTTCCATAAAATATGTCAATGTTAATTTTTATTTATTTTACTCAATAAATGTTTTCGATAAATATTCCATTACTAAAAATAGTTTTACGTAAAGTAGGTATGATATATTTTTTAACTAATTTGAAACATAACTTGGTATACTGTAAGTCTTTGTTTTATAGATATTGTACTTATTTATTAAAAATTATGTAAATAGTTTTTGCGTAATGAGATATTGAATTAAATGTCAAAGTTAATTTCTCATGCGTACGTCGTTGTCGAATAATCTTAAAACTCCTATCAATAACAACTTATGATTTTTATAACGAAATTATTCAAATATTAATTTAGAATATTGTGTAAAATTTTTGATTGGTTATAAAAGAAAATTTTTCGTTTCTGTGCAACAATAAAATATTATTTTTTAACGCATAAAACAAAGCAAATTTTTTTATTTTTTTTATTTAACCAGTTTAAGTCTATAAAAAATAAATTCTTCAAATGCATACCTTTTAAATTGTATCAACAACGCTTACCCAGAATCGCTAGTAAATATTTATTTACTAGATAAATAACCTTGTAAAATTTTAAGCGACGTCTATAAAATTACAAGCGGTTTATCGATTAATGCACATATTTGAAACAGGCCGTAAAAATTTTAATCAAACGTGTTCTTAAAATAATGTTAAATATTGAGTTACTAGAAATATGATAATTATCATTCTTAAAATAGTAATTATCATGGATGCAAAAATTATGGAAGCGAACACTAATAAGGTATATAAAATTTTGTGACTAAAAAGATTTGTTGCTTTCGAGCGAACGTTTACTTTTAACTGAAATTCAGTGTTTTTTTTTTTTAAGGTTGTTATTTTTAGAAATGAATAAACGGCTGCTACGTTTATTTACGTTAATGTTATAAGAAAAAGATTCGATTGATTAATTTTATTTTGAATGAAGTAAGTGAAATAATAATTATGAGAAAAAATTTTCAGAAAAAAGAAAAAAATTTCACATAAAATGCTTAAATAGAACTAATTATAAAATAATTATTTTAAAATAGTCATTTCTCAAGAGCATGTTAATGAAATATTATTAATATTTTTTTTGAAAATTAAGTAATTATTAAAGAGAATATAATATTTTAAACAATAACGAAGTAAGAATTTGGCTCAGTGCAGTAATTAAAATTTTACAACTAAAGTAAATGGCAAGTAAAAAGTGAATTTTTGAAGTATTCTTGTTAAAAATTATACTGTTTTCAAGCAAGAACTAAAGTTTGTTATTAAAATTTTAAATAATTAAACATTTTTCTAAATTTAAACAGATTGGAAAATCCAAAAAAAAATTAAAGTTTTTAACCCTTTGCACTCGAGGCCTTTTTGGCTAAAAATGTAAGCCGAGCCTAGTCCACGAAAGTATTTCCGGGAAGAATATCTTATCACACATCGTAAATAAGCAGATCGAGTTACAAAATACTGTAACGCCGCAGCAGCGTCGCTCGAGTCGATTCTTCAAATCAGCCGGGCGCAATTTCGGCGCCGCTCGAGTGCAAAGGGTTAATAATCCGATGGTATTTTTTAGATTTAAATACTTAAACATTTTAAAAAATTGAAAAAAAAATATACATATCAAATTGATATATGTGTATATGTATAATACTTGCAACGAAAATTTACTTTTAAATTTCAATTTTGAGTAACATAATGCATTATCAGTATATCTATATACATATCGAAGTAGTAACCAGTCGACTCCGATCAGACGCCATTTACTGCGAAAGTTATGAATTTACGGTATAATTTATTAGCCAATTAATTGATGTTGATAACAAATTAGGTTACTTTTTATCGCATTATCATTATTATAAATATTATCAAAATACTTAAAATTTATTATTACTGTTATATTTTTTATATTTTTAAAAGTATAACTATTGTCAACTAACAACTTTCAATTTTTGTTTGTTTATCAATCTACTATTTAATATATAATATTTGTCAACAATAAACTAGAGCGAATAAATTATTAATAAAAAAATATATCTACATATTAATACACACTTGTCCAAACTTCACTTCATCAATGTCAACTCGATAAAAATCTGGAAACAAAACACAACGCATTAGAACTTTCACCAGCGCTCGAAAAATACGAAGCAACTCCTACGCGCTCGCGCCCTCATTAACATCAACAAGGAGCTAGCGCACGAAAATTGCTTAAACTTTAAAGCCCATCTTCTCTATTTCTCTCTTACCAGCGAAAGCGAACCCAAGAGTCGCGTCGGCAGAAAGGAAAGAAGACAAAACTATGTTGCTACGCGAGTGTGTTACACGCTTTAATCATGCCGCATAATTAGATGTCATAATTAGAGACGAAAAAGAAGATGAAGAAGAAGAAAGATGCGTGAGAAAGAAAAAATCGTTCGAACTGGAACGCCTCATATTACCAAGGTCGAATTTTACAATTCATATCGTAGCAAGGGTTAAGATAAGCGTATCTTGAAAGTAGCTACTCCTTCCTCGTCTTTTCCATTTTTTTTTCTTTCGCTCGCGCTTGAGTAATTTTTTTTTTTTTTTTTTTTCGCGCGGTTTTGTAATTGCCCGCTTGTTCAGCTGAATTTTAAAAATAAGTTGGAACTGAAGCGTTTGCGTTTTACTCGTTATTTTCTTCTTCTTCATTATACACAGCGGTAGTCGTTGCATGGTAAAAAAAATGTTTATTTTCCTTTTCGCCAAATTCTAAGATGTAATTGAGTTTATTATCGAAAAAATTTTGAAAATTGAAGGTATCGCAACGTTTAAAATAAATAAAAACTATTTTTATATAATATTTTTTTTTTGTTTTTGAAATCTACATAAATCTATATATATAATGATAATATATATTTTTTTTATATATTTATCAATATTTCACTAATCCAAATATATTTGAACATTATTTTTATTATATTTAAGAATTAACATATGTAAAATTAAAAACTTTAAACTTATTTAATATATTATATATATATATATATATATATATATATATATATATATATATATATATATATATATTTCATTGAATTTTTATTGAGTTGGTTTACTACGTTTATTTATTTTGTTTGTTTCGTTGCTCAAAAATACTATTTTAATTCATAAACGGCGATTGATAATATTAATTTATTGCATATACTCTTCGATATGCATTAAAAATAATAATCTCATCGTCTTCACAAAATATTAATAAAATAAAAATGGAAATATAATTATACAATAGAAAATAAAAAAAAAAAAAAAAAGAATCTCATTTTAAAACGAGAAAAAATAAAAAAACAAAATAATATACGAAAGTTACAAAATTTAGGACATTTTTTTTCTACTGGCATAAAACAAAGGCGCAATCGCCTTCAACCCTACAAGAGAAAGAGAGAAAGCGAGAGTAAGAAGTCACAAACACCCGCGCCAAATAAATTTCCCGTACACGGGCGCGAAATTAATTCACGTCGGTCGTCGTGCGTTGTTGCGCTCGCGCGATCTTATCTCCGTTCTACGTTACAAACTGTATATATACATATGTATACGTATGTACGCATCGGTGTAAGCTACGGAGTTAAGCGGACGAAAGGTTCGCGGCAGTAGTATAGTTCCGCGATTCGTCAGCCGGTCAGTTGCTGTATACTCGTACCCACACACGCACACGCACACACACACACACACACATACATATATGTACATATATATCTGTGTCACTCCGTCATTTCCGACTGGCAAAGCTGTTGGTCTGACTTATCGCAAGACTAACTGCTACGTGTATGAATGTATGTGCGTTAGATGCGTTTTCCAGCTGCTGTAACTCTTGAAAATTTGATGTATGTGTGCGTATAATCGCATTGTTGTATTTATTATTTTTATATCTATATGCTTGAAGCCGATTTAGCGGAGGTAGTTTTGGCGTTTGTTTTAATTTTAATTGTAATTATTTAGATTAACAATAAAACGCGAAATTATAAAAAAAATTTATCGAATAAAAAAATAATTTTTTCAATGTATACTACATCGCTATATTTACAGTAATCTAATAAAAATATTCTGTATATTAAAACTCATAATTATCATTTAAAGTAATAAAAATTACCTTTTAAATTTTTGAGTCTTTTAAAATAAATAAATTCGATAACAATCTTAATATCTCTCTCGCGTATATTTTCGTATATACGTTATGTTACATTTGTTATAATGAATGAAAATGTTACTTTTATATACATAAAAAAAAAAAAAAAAAAAAAAAAAAAAAAAAAAAAAAAAAAAAAAAAGGAGAAAACAAATTCAATTACTCTCTCATTCAAGCGTAAAAAATCATCAACTAAATACTGGACAATAATCTTTATTCAAATAGGACTTTATTCGCGCGATTTGTTCAAAATTCTCTATCAAAATGCAGCAGACAAAAAGTGACTATTTTGTATAGCATCGAATATCAAAAACATTTACGAAACATACCGATTTCAGCGGTTAGTATCGATAAAATCGTTAATATATAAAACGATTGAAATAAATCATATATCGATCGTGTGGACACTTTTACGTCGCCGCGAATTATAATTAATGTTTCGATAACCGGAATGTGTAGCGCGCGCCGTTGATATGACGTAGAAAAAACATATCGAGAGAAATAAAATTATTATCAAAGGATCCGAGACTCATGTATACAAGCTTTTACGGTTATACACATGCACGCGTATATTTTCAATCAAATAAAGGACCGACATCGACAGCAGCTAAAAGCTTTCGATCAGCGTAAAAACTATTAAATTTACGCAAGCGAAAGGGAAAAAGGGAGAGATAGAGATGTTAAGCGCCGCGTTCGTTTAATTGATGAAATTTTTTTTTTTTTTTTTTTTTGTTTTTCTTTGTTAACCGATTTTTTACGTTACCTTTGCTTTTATTTTATATACATATTTATTTTTCTTTTGTAACAACAGGTTTTTCATAATTTTTATTTTTCTATTTTTTGTTTAAACTTTACCGAAATGAATTTTATAAACTTTTTTATATCGTGAAGCTATTGTAAACTATTAGTTTTTATTTTTATGTATATATCTTTGGATATTTTTGGTTAAGTTTGTCAAATGGATTTAAAACGATATATCGTATTTTTTCGACTTCATTTTCTATTTATCCGCAATAACGCAATACGAGCACGTAAAAATATTTTTACGTTTGCTTTTACATGGCATACGATCTTATATTTGTTTGTTGCATTAAAATTTTGTAAAAATTTTCACAAAATGATAATGCAAAATGTAATTTCGCAAATAATACGTCCAATAGTAAGCGATTAATACTTTATAAAACAAGAAACATACACAAAAAAAAAAAAAAAAAAAAACGTACGCAACGAAATCCTAACGCACACCTCGAGGCTCTTGCTTTATCATCCAAATTATGCAAAAGAAACATAATCGTCACATCCTCCCGCAAAAAAAAAAAAAAAAAAAAAAGAACCGCATCGCGTCCTAAATTTCTTAATAACGAAACAACGCGCCGAGCGCATAATTCACACGCGGACTAAGAAGTAGGAGAGGAAGTATAAGCACGGATGCTTTATGTACGAGCAACAAAAACAAAGAATAATAGAAGCAGTCGACGAAACGTCGTACGACTTAATGTGTGCACAAATAATCGATCGTAATTTCAAGAGCGAGCGAGGAAGGAATAACGCGTCGCGCGAATGAAAAAAGTCACGACTCGTGTTACTTGCCGGTAAATCCGTGTCAGAAGATTGCGCGAAGAAAATAATAAAGATACGGATCGATATCTCGCGATAGAAATAAAACTCGGATACCTCAAATATTTCATTTTAGATTCGTATATTGTGCTAGTGTGTGGTTACGTCGAGATAATATTATAATGCATAGGACGGATGTGTAATTAGGTTTAGGTTTAGGATTTTCTTCGCTGATATAAATGCATTGTTTAAACTTAATTGGAATTTTAGCTGCTTTACTTGTGAGATTCTTATTTCATTTTCTTTTTTTTTTTTTTTTTTTACCCGAGAAGACAAAGTATTATGAAGTGTACGTATAATTTAATGTATAATAATTATTGATAAACCAAAAATTATTACTTACACGTGTATATTACGTCGCATAAATTTGACAAGCTAATGAAAGCACGATTTTTGTTTAAAAAGCAAGCTTATTTTATTTTTCTGGCCATAATTGCGGTTATTACACCGATATCTATCAAAATTTTACGAAAACAACTGGTAATTGCAGTCGAAACGATTGCAATTTTTTACATGGTTTACTTAAACTATTTCAATGTTGCTACCGTTGCACGTAATGTTATTTTAAATTTTTAGATAAAGGTACGTGAATTTTCGTAAAATTTTTAAAACGATAAGAAACTACTTTATTCTCTGACGTATAATTTTGCGAGTAAAAAATTTTATTGTTAAACGTTATTTTTTTCTTGAGCTGTATATTAAACGATTCAATCGGTAAAATAAAAAAAAAATCTTAATTCGATGCTATATTTTTTATGTAATACTTCAAGATCAAATCGCGTATATACAACGTATATACATTCGTATAATACAGTATAATACACGTTTCCCCAACAATACTTTAATTGCTCTTTGGTAAAACGAAGAGAATCACGTGCTGGCTCATTTTCGCGGAGGCTAGAATTTCATACTCGTTTATACGCTCCTTCTCTCTCTCTCTCTCTCTCTCTCTTTCTCTCTTTTTCTCTCTCTCTCTCTATCTTTCTCACTACGCGTGCACTAAAAAAAAAAAAAAAAAAAAAGGGGAAAGATAGAAAGAAACAAGGCTACGTGTACGTGGAAGCGCTCGAGGAGCGAGTTTCGACGTCTTTTTCTTCAGAGCAACGGACACAATGACGCGCGTTTCGCACGCTCGACTCGCGTCAATGTAATAATTACACAAAGGCTTCTTTTCATTCTTGCTTCTTTTTTTATTTTTAAGTTCGAATTTATTATTACTTTGGCGTCGAAGTTGTCCCTGTTGTTTGTTCTGTATCGTATACAGCTTTTGTGAATCATTTTTTTTTTTTTTTTAAGTGAACGTGGCTAATCTTTCTTGTGGAAAGAAGACTTTTCTTTTCGTTTTAAAAGCGATTAACGTGTTTTTTTTTTTTTTTTTTTTTTTTTTTTTTTTTTTTTTTTTTAACGAGGTGTAACGCTAATCTCGCTTTTTTAATTCTAAAAAGAATTGTATCGTTTGTTTGAGAATTGTTAATCGTAAAATATATGTCATTCGTGTGAAAGTTTCGTAAAGATTTAAACTCTTTTTTTTTTCTTTTGGTATAAATCTTGATGTAAGATCATAAAGACTGTGGAAAACTTTTTATAAATATAAACCATTGTATAACATAACTTTTTGATATCGACGAGATTACTCAACGATTATTTAATATTTGTATACATATGGTATAATCAGTTAGTATAATGCGTAAAAAAATTGAAGTACACCATTTTTTGTAAACAATTTCTATTTTTATTCACAAGAATATATAAAATACATAACAAATTTATAATTTACGATAAATATTACTCAAATCTTGAGTAATATCAAGATGGTATACAGTCACAATGAGAATTCTTTGAATTCATAAGAATATTGTCGATGATTCTTAGATTATCTAAGAGAAGATAATTGCCGCTACAAGTAGATACTTCGACTTTAGCATGTATTTAAAAGTGTATGCGTTTTAAAATTTCCGCTAATGACTTTCAGCGTTACATTTATTTTCTACATCTAAATGTGTAAATTATTATTCTTATTACTCGGAATTTAAAATTTTTTATTCATTTACCTATAATGCATTGTTTGATCTCAAATACATTACATAATACAGGTGCAAATTCATATAGTTAAATATGTAAAATACTAAAAATTTTTGCTTGATTTTTGTTTCAAATGGATCATTCGGGTGTTTAACATCGATTTAAAAAATTTTCATTTTCACCGTCTCAAGAGAATGTGTTAATACAAAAAAAAAAAAAAAAAAAAAAAAAAAAAAAATTAAAAATTTACATACTGCACATTGTCACACTATCCGCGATTCGTAAACATCATAGAGAACAACGTTCAAAACTATACAGTATTTTTACGACTATACGAAAGGCCAACGAAACACACAGCGTCGTTTTATAAAAAACGAAAAGTGCAATTTTATAAAATTAATTGCACGGTCAAACAATGGAAGGGAGACAGCTAACGAAAACGTGGATGAGCGCGAAAACGCGAGATACGATCTTTGCCATCACCACCTGCGTGTGTGTATTTGCGCGCGTGGAATAAATTTTCAAAGATCCGCTTCGATGAAATCTATTATAGAGCGGAGTTTTGTCCGCGTACGAAGTATCGCGATTGAGTTAATCAAAATTATGGTATTTATCGTGAGTTTATATACTTGTCAATTAAAAAAAATAGAATTGTTTACATTATTGTTTGACGTGAAAATTGTTTTTGTTCATAGGAGAAATTTATTTTATTTTTTAATTTTAAACACAATATTAATATGAAATTTTGAAAGGAATTATTTTAATGATTAAATGAATAATATCTTTTATTTTTTTTTTTTAAAACCAACGCGAATATAACTGCACGTGAAATTGGATGATACGTATAACTCGACAAATATTTCCGTAACTTTAATAATTCAACGACTTGCATTTGCGAAGAAGAGAGCGAGCGCAAAGAGTAAAATTAAAATCAAACTCGCGCAGTTTGTGCACGACAAAGCGAATCAAAACCAGGTCGACGAAAATTTTCCACTTTTCCGCACTGACTTTTTTTTGCAAAACAAAAATAAAAAAAATAAGAAAAAAAAAAAAAAAAAATCGCGTTATCATCGTTTTATCTTCTCTAATCCTTTTTATTCGTCATATTTTCATTCGCGGATAAAGATAAAAAAAAAAAAAAAAAATATGGCTCGTTTTCTATGCCGTACGTGGATATAAAACATGCGATTTCGGCCCGTGAATTATTCCTTGTATGAACAGCTTCTCTTTATACATTTCGTTTGCAGATTCGGCAGGCTGTTATATTTGCACGTGAGAGGATTCAACGCACGAATCGCTGCGGGATTTTCGTTAAATTAGAAATTTTTTTTTTTTTTTTTTCTTTTGCTCGATTCGCGTGACGTGTTATCCTTAATCTCTTTCTAATGCGCTTTTCGCTTTTTGCAATTATTAGGGGTAAATATTTGTTCGACGAGTTCGGTGCGATCAAGTGCATATTTTAGTTTCTTTTTTTTTTTTTTTTTTTTTTTTTTATTATTATTATTATTATTTATACCTTTGATACCGACATTTTTATTGAGTTCACATATTATTCATTCGTTTTATTTAACGCGTTTGTGACTTTTGTGATCAGTTTTAACGTTTTTACTCGCCTAGTTATACAAAATTATTCTTTTTTTTTTTTTTTTTTATTAAAAATAAGATTAGTTTTTAAAAAATTTCAATTTTTACAAATTCCATTTTTTTCGTGTAATAATAGAGTACTATATGCATTATCAAACAAGTAAAGTTAAAATAAAATTTTTCTATTTTACATGCAAACATAATTTTTTTTATTCTGGTCAGGTTCGATCATGTATTTAAAACTCATAATCATCAAAATTCTGTACGAATTTTAAATAAATATAAATTCATATTTTTTTTTTTTCACTTATATATAGTTATACGAATTACTAAAAAAAAATTTTTCTTGTGAATATTTAAAACGCAATTTCGATCAATTAACCTTTAATAAACAGCAAAAAAAAAAAAAAAAAAAAAAAAAAGGAAAAGAAAGAATATTAATTGCAATAAATCACATATTGAAGAAAACCGTCCGGCAGTCGGTGTAGTATACATCCTTTGAAAAATCGACCATTAGATATGACCAAAGAGAAAAGCGAATGCAAAAGACAACTCTCTGATATATATTCGTAGCAAAAGGAGAGAAAGAGAAAGAAAAAAAGAATATTTGTCCTTTGGCGTTACATTCGTAACGGGGACTCCTTTTGAGTTTTCGATGCCTTTTCAACGCGCGACTCCTTTTCATCGCCTTTTATTCGTAAATTTTTTTTTTTTTTTTTTTTTTTTTTTTTTCTTACCTAGCAAAGAATTTCCAAAGTTATATGAATGCCATCGTTTGACACACTGGAATTTTTTTTGATTTTTATCGTAATGTTTGGAAAAAGATTTCTCGCCGAATGATTTTTATATCTATAACTGATTGTTTTTATTTCTTTATTTTTTTTATTTTTGTTTTTTTTGTTTTACATTGTTTAAATTACGTACATATTTAAAACGAATTTATTAAATTTGATAATATTATTTCTGAAAATATTTAATGAAGAAGTTGGCAAATTAATTAAAAAAATATTATGTTAGAGTTATTTTTACGAAACATAAATGGAGTTTATTTAAATGGAAAAAACAACAGATGGTGTAATGTTTGTTTTTAATTAAAAATATTATAAAAATATTTCATAAATCGAAATAATACGAAGTATTTACTTTAGTTGATCAATTATATTTTTATTAAATACTATGTTATTTCAAAATATTCTATATTTATGTCTTTCACTTCATACGATTTATAAATAGTTGAAGCAAATGAATGAAACATTCTATTTGCTTAAAAAAGAAAAAAACATTTTTTTTCCTACTTTTTATAATATACCTACTAATATTTCCATTGAAATCCGTCAATATTTCAATATCAAAACTTTACAAAATAGTTTAGAAAGTTATGAAAAAGGCACACCGAAGCTCGATCAGCAGCGGTAATATTTTTTCGTAGTTTTATTTACTCGCGTTTTCTCCTGATTTTTACTGCGATTCATATAATTATGTATCGCACGCGTATTCGTCGTAATTTAATCAACGAATACTTGTAGCTTGCGATATGTTTATGGGTCTGAAGTTTGCAACGTTAAAGTACAACGAAATAATTTTTCACAATTAAATAAAGCTGCTAAAAAAAAATGTACAAATTATATTTAAATCCGTATCTGAATATTTTGTTATTTTATAAAACGCTAAAACTAAAAAAATATAAATATAAATTTTGAATAAAAATAGTTTTTAAAAAATTTCGTTGAACTACAACGTTGGAAACTTCAAACCCACGTATGTTTTTGATTCAATAGAATATCCCGCGGAAGAAAATAAAATTTGTCGTATTTTTATTACTCATGAAATTTTTATTAAAATAATTAAAATCGTATAGGTAAGTAATTTCAAGAAGAAACTATTGACTTTATTCATAATATAAAAAGCAGTGCATTTTAAAAGAGATATTTATTTTCTTTCTTAATTGATTAAATACACAGTTTCGCTTGATTATATTACGTAAGCCATTAATTAATTTGAGTTAAAAAAAAAAAAATACTTTATTTTCCAATTATTATTTGCTCAAACTGTTGCAATACATCTTTTTAAACGTAAAATAACGTAGCGCATAACAATCTAAAATATTTTAAAAACAAGCAACGATAAAAAAAGGAAGCGCATATATACGGTTGATATAAAATTTTCCAAACTTTCCAGCTGAATCGTGTACCAAAGTATCCACGAAAAATCTAAACCGCGTGTTTCACCTTCTCTTCTTACTTTACGATTCTTTATTCTATAAATATATATATGTATACATATAAAATTTCTTTACGGATTTATCGCGTGCGACGATCTCAGGGATCATCGAGTTAGTACTCTCAACCTATACATCCTAAATCCACGTACTCCTCCTACAAGGATATATTCCTTCGAAGCTCGTTGAAATACGAGAGTCGGAAAAGAAATGCATCGACGGGCGATGAGTTTAGAAAACGGTGTATGAAAAGATAATTACATGGATCGACGATGATGTTTTCGCTTTGGGGTTTTTACTTTTCGAGAGTTGGTTTTTTCGATTATGGATGAGAAATTTTTCATCCAACTGTATGTAACTCTCAGCGTGAAAGGCAACGTTAAACAAACTTTTTGTAGATTCGAAACGAAAATGAAAAAATTATTTTGTTTCATAAATAAAATCGTAATTGAAATTCAATCTTTTCAATCGATCGGAAAATTTTCGGCAAATCTTTTTTTCCGCTTTGATCAACATATACAGTATATAGTTTATCAATTTGAATTCAACCTTTGCCGTTTTCGGCGTCAACGCCGTGGATCTTTCACGCACAATCGGATAAATTCGAAAATCACGTATAGATATCGAGAGGAGTGCCAATGCGCGTTGAAAAAGATGTTTATCCTCGAGAGTATCGTTTCCTTATATATATTTATACGTATATCACGGAAAGTTCCTTCCAGGAGTGCGCGCGCGACGAAGTCTTTTTATCGCGGGAGAATCTTATTTCGTTCCTTATCGAAAGCGATTTTTTGGGGTGGTGGGGGGGGGAGGGGATTTTCTTGCTTTTATGTAAGCGCCAGAAGTGTATAGATGGAGGATATCGCGTCGGCTCGCTTCGTTCCGCTCCTTTTTCCATTCGAATTCTTGTTCTTTGTACATCGTTAGATCTTGTTTATCTTTTTGTTATTTTTCTTTTTCATCTCCTCCATCTCGCTTGGTTTTATTTTTTTTTATCGATCGTCATTGTTTTTTATATATATTTGTTGATGCGGTATGTAGAGAAGAAAACAGATCGAATTTTGGTGTCGCTTTCGTTGGTGCTGTCGGTGCAATGACGTTTATAAATTTGTACAATAGTTTAACTCTTGAACGTGTTGTTGGAGAAAAAAATAATGTATTTGGGTTATGGTTTCTTTGATTACTTTTTATATTGGAAAAATAAATAAAGCGTTAATTGAGGTTGCATCGAAGCTACTGTAAGTTAAATAAACAGTTTTATAATTAAAAACAAATTTTTTTACTTAAATATTTATACATATCAGAATATTAATTTAAATTATTTTAATATAATTCTCTTACATATTTTAAAGCGAAGAATGTTTTAGAAAAAAAAAAAAAAAAAAATAATAAAATATTTAAATCCTAGACTATATCCAAAATTTAATGTCTATTTTCTTGCCACGAGATAAAAAAAAAGAAAAACAAAAACAAACGCCATATCGCATAAATCAAAAACGATAAAATTCCGCACACATCGGAAAAATACAAAAAAAAAAAAAAAAAAAAAACAAATAACCGTAAAGCTTAATCTATACGGGGGATGCAAAGTCCGAGCATCGTAAATCACAATTACGACTAAGCGTTAAAAGCTAAGAGCCGCGATGGGATTTTCCAGTGCGTGCGCAACTGTACGAGGCATACTCGTATACCGGCAACTCGAGTATTATTCTTGTCTCTTCGTTATTTTGTAGTTTTCTTTTCGTCGTAAAGCGAGCAATTTTGTGTATATCGCAAGTTTTCAGCGCGACTGTATAAGCGAGGTTTGTATTTACGCGTCCCTCGCGAGATTTAATCGAAGGAAAAATTTTTCAGGTTTGGGTTAGGAGAAATTTTGAAGTTTTTCGCTTTATGCGTAAATAATGCTCGAGTTTATGAAATATGATAAATAATAATGCTAATTGCTTACGTTTTCGTGGAAAAAAATTTTTTAAAGTTTCGTTTTAATTTAAAGATAGAAATGTAAAAATGAAGTTTACGCTAAATAAGTTTATATTTTTCATTTTAATAACGATGTAAATATTTAAAAATAAAAGTAAAATAAAATTATAATTACTACTGAAACGTTCGTTTTTATTTCATTAAAAAAAAAATATTTTTCCAATTTTTCAATATTATACTTTTGTAAAATGAGATTAAAAAAGTTTAAATTCAATAAGCGTAAAATAAATAAAAATTAATTAAAAAGTAAATTCTCGCAAAAGATGCAGCTCAGCTCTAATTAAATAGTTTATCCGAAACACGTTATGTTCTAGAGATTCTTTCGTAACGATAAACTTTTTTAAAAAGAACGAAGAAAAATAATGAAATTAATTATCGAGCTATTTTTACAGTTGTTATAATTTAACTTAAAGAGAATCATGGGGTTTAACGATACAACCGTTGTAACGATTATCGGAATCATATCGATTTTTCTGGTTGCATTCGAAAGAATATATGTATGTAAAATAAAGGGCGATATTAAAATAAAAGAACACCAATTATAATTGGCAGGATAGAGGGAAGCCGAGTTGTGTGTTGGCCATTAGATGCGCTTGATTAATAAGCGGACTAATGGCAATTTCGTGTCAGTCGTTCGTTCTCTCATGAGCAAGCGGTTAAACCGAATCGACTTTTAAAGCGGTGACGATGAATTTTTGCGGTCGGTAAAACTAGTTAATTTTCGCCTCTCTCTTTTTATTACTCTCTCTATCTTTCTCTCTCTCTCTCTCTCTATCTTTCTCTCTCTCTCTCGCTCTCTCTTTATCACTGTTTTATAGTCGCGCGACACTTTCAGTGATTTATTAAAACGATGACGTCGAAAATTATTAGGCCACGATGTGACTTACTTTATATAAGGATTAATGGAATTATCGTTGAATGATGAAACGATGAGCTGAGAAAGGTTTTCTTCTTCCAATTTTAATCGCCGATAAATTTTTCTCTGTTTTTACTTCTTAGTTTAGTTGTAAGGTTAAAAGATTTTATCTCGTTGTCAAATCAATTATTAAAAAAACAATTTTTTTCATTCGAATAAGACGCAAGCAAATGAAGCAGCTCTTCTATAATTTAATAACAATTAGCAAGGATATATGACCAAACGGACATCTAACATATTCCTCGTATCGATATTTATGATATTATTTTCTTTAACCAAAATACACTCGTTACTTTCCCTCTACCCTCATTCTTGAACAAACTACAGTTGAAATTTCGTTTGGTTCCCTTTTGCTCAATACAACGCGTTTCAAAGAGGATGAGGCTCGGTCCCAAAGTGTCAATTTGTCTCGGTGCAATGTACAACGACGCCCTGACGAAACAACGATATATAGGTGTATATATATATATATATATATACACACATCTATATACAGATGCATACAGTAGACATATCGGTCGCACCGCGTCGAGATACAACACACGCGTGCTTCGTACTTGTGTCCGTGTGTACTCGTATACAGTGCGACGTGTTTATCGGCTCGCGGATGTTTGCGCCGAGCGCAAACCCGTATACTCGCCCCTCCTGCAGTCTCTCCCTCGTTCAGTTCTGCAAAGTAAATATTCCTCCCTGCCATTGACTCCTAAAATATATATACGTATATTTATATATATCTTTTGCTGCGGGGTTGTTTTCTCTTTTGCGCAATGGCCGAGGTGAGCTGTATCTCGATGCACGATGAATAAACGCTCATACTTTCATCGAGTTTAGGACTTGCGATGTTTACTCGTGTACACAGTGTGTATATGTGCGTAATGTTAAATAATATTGATGTGTATTTTGCAATCTAACACACACACACACATACACACACACACACACACACATATAGATATTTGTAATTTACACATGCGTATGTATTGATAAGTCATACAGAGAAACATTTGCTGGTAAAAATTTTGATAAAAGGATTTAATATATTTAAATTGAAATAATTTTCAAATTTATCAATTGTTAATAAGCATTCATTGAATGAACAATGGATGCATTTCCGAAAACAAATATTTAAATTTATAGCTTGTTTGTATCCAAAAACAAAGCTCTTTCATCAATATTTTATGTCTACTCGATAACAGATTTATTTATTTACTAATATCTAAAACGTTATAAGTTCTCTTTGAATAACACTAAAATTTTCCTGATTACATTGTATAAAAGCACATCGTAGTTTAATTTAAATTACTCTGACTCTATTTACTAAGACTTGCAGAGTTTCTATTGCAAATACGTGACTGCAAATTCGTATCCTAATGTTCTAACATATATCGACTATGATTGTCTGTTCGAAATAATATATTTAAGCAAACAATAATTCAGAGCTATTTTAATTTATGATTTTGAATTTAAAAGTTATAAGTTATCGAATGTTACTTACTAATTAAAATAAATTTTATTTTAAAAAAATAAAAATATATGTGTATAGTAAGTTGAAAATTTACGTAAAATTAATAAAATTATCGTTTGAAAATTTCAAATCAACGTTAATTTTATCTATTTGTACTTAACTCTTTAAAAGTTTAAGGAAAAGAAAAGTTTTCCATACGATGTACTACGATGATTTCATTGATTTATGATACAAAATTTGCACAAAATTCAAATTCCAAAAGCGTGTGTGAAATCAACATTTTAAACGACTGACATTCGATAAAAAAAAAAAATAAAAAAAAAATCTTATAAACGACGAGAGAAAAAAATCTTAAAATACATTTAAAAAGTATTCTTATAAGGTATAATTTAACTTTATTACCACTTTGTTTAATAATCTCGTCACGACAATAAGCTTCTTCCCACAATATTGCTATAACGAGATATATGCAACGTTTATCATCCACATATAACACGTAATATGAACTTCGTCTAAGAAATCGACTCACTAATCGATAGAACGTTAACTTCATTGAGAAACGTTTTACCGAAACGTCCATATCGTAAGTGTATAAATTCCACGTGTCCCTCGAGGTGACTTGATTTCAAAGCTTCGTCTGTGCACGCGTCTGTCTTGCTTACTTTTTTCTTTTTTTTTTTTTTTTTTTTTTTTTTTTTTTTTTTTTTTTTTTTTTTTTTTTTTACGAAGCACGAGAAAGGAGAAAATTTGCCATGGGAAGAGATTGAAAAAAAATTAAAACTCTCGTTTGCGCAATTATTCATTGAGGTTAATTTTAAATCAAGTTTCACGCGCAAAATTTACCCGTGAATGTACATTTGTACGTGCGCATGTATATGTGTGCGTGTAGAGATAGGGAGAGAGAGAAAGAGAGAGAGAGAGAAAGAGAGAGAGAGAGAGAGATAAACTTTCTAAAGTTTTCTGCGTATTGTTTGCGAGGTGCGACATACGCGCGGAAAAGTTTTTTAATTAAATTACCGCTTGAAAAGTTTATTAGTTTATATTCGAAAAAGCAATATATATTCTTGGTTTTTCTTTTTTCAATCTTTTATTTATTTAATTATTTATTTATTTATTTTTTTTTTTGTTTTATCTTTCCTTAAGCTTTATTATTATTTTTAAACAATTCATTAAATTTCATCGCACAAATTACAAAGGCGAATATTGTTAGAATTGACGAAATTAATTAAATTACCCGTCTAACATATTTAGCTTTTGCGAATATTATTACACATTGCGTATCTTAAGAATTTTAATTAATAATCCAACACATGGCACGCTCTAACATTCACACACATCGAATATGGGACGCCAAAAAAGTAACGCGTAAATTACCCTCGAATAAAAATCTACGATTCTCGCGCGCAAGAGAAATTTTCGGAAGAAAAGCAAAAAATAAAATTGAAAAAAATAAATAAATAAATAAATAAATAAAAATAAAGAATTTCTATATTACAAATTCGTCGGATCTCAGCCGATATCAAGGTAGCTAAAAAAAAAAATCTCGTATTTCTACAATGTATACGTGGGTATGTCGTTTTGATTCAATGCAAATGAAGCTCGCCACAGCCTCGTACAAAAGCTTGCCTCTTAGAAGGCTTTCTCTCGGCTTCCTGTAAATCTTTTCCTTTGGCTATTTTATGCGTACGTATACAAATGTTAACAAGTATACTATTGGTGTTTTCGTCAAATTCGATCGCGCTGAAAGATTATTCAACGCTTTTATGTTTGTTAATAAGTTTAGTCTGATTCATTGATCGTTTAAAAAAAAAAAAAAAAAAAAAAGAAAATTGTGTTGTGAACTAAGAGTATAATAATCGGTGCGTTATTTTAGATAATTTTGGTAATCTAATTCGTTTTTACGATGATTTTGTTTAAGCGAGGAAATAAGAATTTACTATTTCTTTGTTAATAGTGTTTATTTAGTAAAATTTTGCAAGCGTCTGAGGTATATTTGATTAACAATTCACGTGTCTATATACTCGTTATTATGAGAATGTGTTCGAAAAATAATGGAGCTGCTATTTAATGAAGATAATTGAATAGCGGCTATTTAAAAATGAAATTATAGTGTTTATTAGAATTGTTATTAAGTCGTTTTGTAGTTATTACACGGATAGTTGATTGATACTTTACTGTACATTATGATAAGCGACAATTAATGAATGCATAAATATTATCAAAGAAAACGCAAATTATAATTTTATCTTGTCGATTTAAAATACACTTGAATTTCATTGAATCTTCAAGCCAATAAAGATTCTTACGCTCACATAAATCTTTCTTAACGATCTACTTAAAAAAATATCTCATTACTCGCTAACGATATAGACATGTATACCAACGAGAAAGACAAAAACTAAAAGAAAAGGAGAAATAGAAGAAGGAAAAAAAAAAAAACTCACGCTTGCGAGTTCACCGTCGAAAAGCCTATTTCGTCACTTCTCTCGAACGCGATAGGAGGAATCCTCGGCATTAAGTAAAGGGTTTTAATACGCATAACCGCAACTTCTATGTACATATATGTATATATATATATATATATATATATATATATATATATATACATGTAAACGTTTGTTGTATACACATACATAAGGTATACATCTACGAAAACAACGGCGCATCGTACCGTCGGCGATGTATATGGTTGCCAGTCTCACCGAATAACTGAGTAATTGCCGAATTAGCATTACAAAGCAGCAAGAGACGCGCGAGAGCGACTCCTCTTCGCCGCGATCAACCATCTCTCTATCTCTCTCTCACTCTCTCTCTCTCTCTCTCTCTTTCGCTGTACGTAAAATTCGTGTATATACTTATCTGGCTGTATATGTGTGTGTGTGTGTGTGTGTGTTTACTTCGCATTGAAGCCGTTGCAACACGGCATCTCATCGCGAGCGCAGGTGAACCCCGCGCGCGATTATTGTTTGTTTTGCGACGCTCGAGTTAGACTTGTTTGTATGGACGGTTTTGTCTTCATTTTTTTAGTTTTTTGTTTTGTTTTGAAGTAGTTGGATTTATTCATAATTAATGTAATGTAAAATATTATTTTAAAAATAGATAGACATAAAATTTTATAGTTCTGTTGTGTTATAAAATCATTTTCACGAATTATTAAATGAAGAATTTTTCATTTTAATTTAATTCTGGATATCGATATTACATCTTTTACAGTTTACATAAAATTTAAATAACAAACATTTATTGTGATATATTTCAGATTATTTTGATTGTTTATTTTGCAATGTAAAATTTGAGCCCACCAAAACGCAAACATTTTATTTTTGATATTTATTTTTTTCATACAAAATAAAAAAAAAAGCTTTAATTTAATTAAATAAATTTCATATCAAAGTAAAAAAAAAGTTATAACGACTTTAAACCCAATAATCGTACACTCTTTTACAGTTCAAATATTCGTGCAACTCAATAACACACAATCGTAAAACTTAAACTTAGCCCCTGTATATTCTAATTTACGGAAGTGTCTCATATAAAAGTCCAACACGGAAACACACTTTTCCAGCGCAGATCTCCCTCTTTCCTTTCCTTATTATAAGAAAATAGCGAAGAATAAAAAAAAGAAAGAAAACCCGACAATGACAATCGCGTGGGCGGAAATCGACGGTGGAAGGAAACCGTACGTACGTGGGTATGTAAATATATATATATGTATGTATGTGTGTGTGTATGTGTTGTGTGTGCGTGTAGTTTCGCGAGAAAAAAGAAAAGGGAAAAAGAGAAGATGAAGGAGAAGTCCCATCGGAGAAAGCGCCAAAAGTGCATGCGACGCGTTCGCACGGATCTTATGTAAACTTGAGTAAGTCTCGCGCACTTTTCTCTATCTTTCTCTTTCTCTCTTTCTCTCTGTCTTTCCTCTAGCTGAGAATCGATTTTCGAGAAAGAGACAGCTGGAAAAATACGGGTTAGTCGTATACGTACGCGATTAGTATAAAGCGTCATCTTTTCTTTTTATTAACGTATCGATATAATAGATTGCATGTGGTATTGCGCGAGCGAGTCATTGAATTGTAAGATGAGAACACGAGTTTAGCGTAAATCATCGATCGATGTCTTTTTCTTTTTTTTTTTTTTTTTTCTTTTTTTCATGGCTCGTTGTAACGATTATCACTTATGATATGTCTGTAAGATTTATAAATCTTATCGTTTCGAAACTTTTTTTTTTATATAATTTAAATACAGTCGTGATTGTTGGAAAATTGTAAAGATGTCTTATAGTTATTTCATGTATATAAATTACAGCTTTTTCATATATGTAAAGAGAAAAGCATTTGATTTTAAGTATTTTTCAAAGTCTAACAAAATTATTATAATCAATCGAAAAATAAAAATTTTGTGGACACTTTTATTTGAGTTCAAACTGAAATGGAGAAATTTTACTTTATTCTAAATAAAAATTGATTTTATAACACCTTATTAATATTATAAAAAAAAATGTTACTATAAATCAAATTGAATGAAATGAATCTACTCTAATTTATTTCAAAATAAATTCCGGTATAAATGAAAATTTCACCTTAAAAATGTACATAATTATAAGTTCGAATTTTCTAAATGACAAAAATCAAATAAGAGAATAATAAAGCACTAAAATGAATTAAAAGCCATCGCAATCATAAATCAATAAACGAGAAAATATCGATGCAGAGGCATTAGACTGATGAGATTATCATCAAAGACAGAAGCTAAGCTCTCGACATACTATAGTACTATATACCAACGCAAACATGCGTTTGTTTCATATCGTGATGAAAAGGCTAGGTTAGCTTATTGAATTCGCTCCGAATTAATTGAATCGCCCAAGTTATAACTCGCTCGCTGGATTTTATTTAAACTGGGACTATTGCGATGAGCGCGAGAAAATTCGTTTTAATTTACTACGGTTCATATTTATATACACACACACACACACACACACACACATCTATATATATCTATATATATATATAAATTTTATGAGAATTTCCGTGATTTTAAATCCTTCGCTCGAGGGATTCGTAATTTTCTAAGAGCGCGAGGTGCATTGTGTAACCTAGTTCTTAAATACGAAACGTTTAAGATAATTATATGCGAGACACCGAGAAACGCTTAAAATTCAACGAAAATGTTGAAATAATTTTGGAGCACTTCCTTACGATTAAACGTTATAATCGTATACTTAAAATACTTTATACATTTCATATACATGATATAAATCGTTCGGCGGTATAGAAATTTTGTAAATCTTCCTTACGATTTTAAAATTTATAATTTTAATTTTCGTCCTTTGTCGTGACAACTGAATATTATCCTGCCATCTTTACTATAAAACATACTTTCCCCGATCATTAATCTAACGAGCAAATAACCCAACGGATAAGGTTGAAAAAAAAAAAAAAAAAAAAAAAAAAAACGAAAGAAAAGAAAAAAGAAAAACCAGCAAAGATCGATAACAGTAACAATAACAATACTAATAACTCTCGTTGCATCCGGTTCAATAATATAAAGCACGATCTCCGCTGCGGCGGCTTAAAAATCTCGCCCATCTTTCAAAGACGGGCCTTACATATCGGTGCAATTAATCGATAAAGGAGAAGCGACGCTCTCGGACTTTGTTATGAGAAAAACTTACCGATCGTCCCGACGTCGCGGCGTATTTTTCCCGCGCGCTATTGCGTCATCCGACGATAAAAGTAAAGGACTCGCTTGGGTCCATTGTCGTTATGCTCGTCCTTACGTAAGGATCGAATGTGTGTAAGAGTTTAGCGGTTTGGTGTTTACAACGGACCTTTTTCTTCGCATTATGTATGAGTATAGTTTTAATTTAGCCTTCGGATACTTTCTTTTTGTTCGATATTTTTTTTTTTCGATTTTTTTTTATATAATGACTCTTTTGGATAATCGATATATATATATATATATATATATATATATATATATATATATATATATATATATATATATATATATATATATATTATAAGATCATCGTGTATGAAGATCCTCTTGTTTTAAGAATCAATCGAAACCATTGTCACGATGCTTTCTTTTTTGCTTGAAAGAGAGAGAGAGAGAGAGAGAGAGAGAGAGAGATTCAAGTGCGTCCGGTTACAGAATTGTCTCGGTGTCCGTTAATCGATTCGTGACCCATTTTGTCAATCCCGGGTATTATAAACATTGGAGAGTAATTAGTAGAAGGGAACGTTTCTCCGAAATATTTTTACGAGCTGAAATTGTTTCCTTTATATTTCTGATACTTGTAAAAAAAAAAAAAAAAAACTTATTGTAAAAAATTTTATAAAATTTTGCGAATTAAACTATACATCACTTTTTGACTTTCGTTTCTTTTTTCTATGCATTCAACAACTTTAGGGATTTATAATTGGACAACTACGAAAAATTCATCAAGTTATAGGTTTAATTATTTGAAATTAAGAATGGTCGCGCCTTAATTTTCCATATTAAAACAATTTAACGTCACGCGAAAGAAGTAGCTCATCGTCGACGTCATAACTTTGACGCTCGAAAAGATCCATTATAATTTATATACTCTGTCGTCGTTAGATAATAGCCATTATATTGTAATCCATTCCGTAACAGAGATCGTATATAAATACAACAAAAAGCAACGTTGAATCGCCCGTGTGCAAAACAACCACCTTCTATCTCTCTCTCTCTCTCTCTCTCTCTGTCTCATACCTTTAACGAAAGGTTCGTTCGTTCGCGTCTTTGTGCCGAACAATCGAAGGTCGCGTAGCGAGGCGGAACGAAAGAAAATTAATAAATGTTGTTATCGTTCGAGTGAAAAATAAAAGAAAAAGATAGTATTGACGCACGTGCGAATATCGGTGTATATGTATATAATATTTATTAAGTATTTTTTTGATCGCAGAATGAGTATGTATAACATATACGCGCGGAATTCATTGATTCACGGTCGTGTGTACGTATGTATATAAGTTGCGTTGGCGCAACAGCTGTTGTAAAGTTCGTATAGCCTTGTTTCTTTTAATCCGCTTGCTTGTTAAATTTTTTTCATCTTTTGTTGTGTATCCGCGTGTACGTGTGTCAGCCGTCGCGTTGATTGGTCGAAAAATTTTTACGTTTTGACACGTTTTGAAATCTGTATGTATGTATGTATGTATGTATGTATGTATGTAACTCGATTTGTTCTTTTCTTATTTTTAAATTTGTAATTTTTTCAAAGAAATTATAGAATTTTTATGAATGACATTTTTATGAATAAACGATCAATTAATGTTCTGAATTCTTTTTTATTTTAATTTAAGCATTAAACTCAAGCAATAATCAAATGCATTGAAAACAATAAAAAATAATTTTGCATAAACCCATCGCGATCGTCGATCGTTCAAAAATAATTACACATCACCCATCACGATCATTCAATCGAATCCTCCCACTTCGACAATTTCAAGCTTCGATCCGTAGTACATACACCATATATACCGTCCATTAAGAGAATCGTCGAACCTCGAGGCCGCGATTTTGCGCAAGAAGCGAGCATCTCCAGTTCCCTTCCATTCGTGAAAGCTGTACGGTCAGGACGAGCGTCGCGATCATCGGGAATATAGTTCTGCGCTTTCTCTGAGCCATGAAAAAAGGTTGTTCTCTTCCCTTTATATATGTGTATACATATAAAGGAGAAAAGGTAATTACTGGTGTGTATACATATTGTAGTATATATACTTATATGTATAAAGCGAGTCAAAAAAATCGACAAAGACTCTCTTCTCCTTAAACTTTTTATTCACGGGAAGGAAAAGGTGGATTAGGATTAGCTATGCGGGAGAGAGGAAATCGCTTGGCTGAGATTTGCATTGTTTCGTTGAGAGATAGAGAAAGAGGAAGAGATGATCCAGTAATGCGCATCAGGAGGGGAGAAAGGTTTATTTTTGTACGCTGGAAGAATATCGAGCGGATCTGGCTTGTTTGTTTTATTTTATATTGAATTAATTAGCGAACGAAAGCTCATCTTGTGAATTGAATTTTTTTAATTTAATTTAAATGGATACTTTTTATCGGGTTTAATAGTTTTAAAGGTTGCTTTTGATTAAGAAGTAAAAGTTAATGTATAATACACATAAATTTTTTAATTTACTAGTATTTGTAGTTTGAACACACAAATGATACGTTATATTTTGTCAATACAAAACCATCCATCAAAAAAAAAAAAAAAAAAAAAAATCCACTATTCAAAATCGCATTTTATCTATCGCTTTTCATCAAACACGTACTACAACCGCAAATTATCAGTATAAAAAAAAAAAAAGGTATAATTTCTCAGCATTCGCGGAATAAAAAAATTAAAAAAAAAATAGAAAATAAAAGAAAAAGAAATCATCGCGCTCTCATTGATTTTCCATCGTGCGACAAACTCGTCGCGCAAATCGTCAATCGGAAAAACGGAGCGCGGGCAAAACCAATCGGTTCGCAGCTAGTCAACGGAAGCGAGCTCGTTGCGTCCGGTGCCCCGAGCAATTTGTTCGTTTTCCTTCTGTATCCTAAACGGGCGCGTTAATTTCCCGCTTTGCTAGCAGTTTATTTTACGGCTTTATTTTTACAGGATGCTCTTCGATCGATCGATATATATATATAACGGGATCTACCTAAATCTTGTTTTTGCGTTGGTGGATGGAGCCTTTTTTTTATATAGAGGAATATTGCGAGAGTTATTGATAACGACTTTTAAATAGATTTTGTTTCGACAAATAAATGTATTTAATAAAAATTTTAATCCGTTTACTTGATTAATGAATTTATTTTATTTATCGTTTATTAATTTTTGTTTCAGGTAAGCTTCAATTTTTCACCATTAACATAGTTATCCAGACCAGTTGTAAGGTAAAACTAATATAAAATAATTACCATATGCATGAGATCCTTTATTAACCAAAATTAAATCAAATAATTAATTTGTCTGTTTATTTTGACGCAACTCATTATATCGAATTAAAGTATAAAATAACGCATACATATAATATGTATCATATACGATACAGTTATAAAAGAAAATCTTCCCTATCGCAAATAATAAATCTCACTCGAAAAAAGAAAGCCGAGAAATCTCAAGTTTCCCTTTAATGCATTAGATGTATACATAACCCATCATAAACAAGAGGAAAATCTCAGGGAGAAGGCAATAGAACGTTATCGTCGACGTTACAGCCTCTTCGCTTTCGCGCAAGTATACATGCATACACGCATACACAGGCCAATTAACTCGCCCCACACAAACTCCCGCGCTCCTCGAGCTATAACGTCCACAGATAATTAAAACGTCTCAAAAGCGCTCGCCTCTTATATATGGATATATACATACACACACACACATATATATATATATTACACCGACCTTAACCCTGCGGGTTCTACGGAAGCGCTTATGTATATACCCACGTCGCGTAATTATAAATCTCCGAGCTGTCGAGATACTTCTAGTTGCATGTATACCGAGATCAACATCTTCCTTGCTCTCTCTCTATATATATATGTATGGATATCTTGAGATGAGAGAGTCTGTAAAGGTGTTAGTTTGTGTGCAAATTCATATGCATGTACTCGTATACATGTATACATTTATGTATAACTGGGAAGATATCTAAGGATGCGATGCTGTAGGAAACTACTACGGCGACCTAATTTCCGCAACGTCGCTACTTTCTCTTTATCTCCATTTCTACCTCCCTATCTCCCTCTATCTCTCTCTCTGTCTGCGTTGAAGCTTAACTTTGCTCGAAATTTCAGAGTCGCGCAATTATACGGGTCGCGGAAATTGTCCAACTGTTAGTCGTACGCGCGCGTATCTGTATGCATATACACACGCATGTACAAACTTGGGCGAGCAGGCGCGTAGATTGATGCAGGGCTCGATTTTTCGCGGATAGGGAGTTTGACGCGCGCGATTTTAACGGATATGGAGTTTTGGAGGAATTATGAGATCCGCTCTGTTATCTATAAATATACAAGCGGTTTTTGATTACGATGTGTCACGAGTCAATTAATATTTGCCGTAAAGTGTGATTAAGTTTTTCCTTATGGAATTATTCGATCTGCCCTTGTTTGGTGATTGAAATTTTCAACGCGCGATAAGGAGATCGATGGGGAATTTAACGCAATAATCTAGATGAAAATTGACAACTTCAAATAATGACGTATAAAAATATTATCATACCAGTTTTAAATTTAATTTGCTTTTAATTTGATCGAATTTAGCTTTTATATAATTTAAAAATTTATTCTATGTGTAATAACGAATTCAATTTGTAGATCTGAAATTCATACGACTAATTTTAGTTGTATAATCAAATTATTATTCCATAACAAACAATCACTGTTTTAGATTTGTATAAATATACCATGTACTGTTTATTTTAATAATATTTTATCATTAATTGAATGATTAGTTATTTAGTTTAAATTAATAAAAATAAATCAAATAACAAATGTCATAAATTTATATTACAATCAAATGATTCCTTAAAATCGAAATATTTTATTTAAGCTTAATGCGGTATATAATGAAATTCGAATATCCTTAACTAAACTTGGCACGGATTTAAAAAAAAAAATAGTAAATCTAAACGAAAACTTCATCTTTCAAAAAATATCCTATACATTTAAAAAGTAATCGAAATTAATGAAGCTTTCAGGCTTCATAAAACTACGATACAGTACTTGAAAAGCCGCTCGAGAGTCCCCCCAAAAAAAAAAACAAACTTAAAATCTCTCTACTCAACTTTCCCTCAAACTTACGTAATATCTCAAAAAACAGTAGAAGAAAAAAAAAATTCTCCTCCTCCGAGGAACTTTAATTTTCGGGTAGAAAACCGAAGAAGTAGAAGAAGCCGATATCTCGGGTATACCAAAAATTCATACGAAGCACCGAGGCGTGGCTTAAATCGTTAATCGAAGCACGAACTTTGGTTTTACTACTGAAGGAGTCGTTTAAAACTCTCCCTTTCTCTTCTTCTTCTCTCTCTCTCTCTCTCTCTCTCTCTCGCACGCGCTCTCTCAGGTTTATAACGGGTTTACGACTTTTCCACGTGACTATATTTCAAAGTCAGTGCCTCGCGCGTCGATTATATTCCGCGTTTACCCTCGCGTGTACATCGAGCTAGCGTCAGCCGACGTTGGCCGAGATTAGTTGCGAACGATTCGTTCGCGTTGCTGAATATCGTCGATTATGTAAAGGTAATGCAGTAGTAGGACGTAGGCGCATCGTTGTAATGTAAATATTAAGAGGGATGAATTTAGTTGAAAATTACGCTTTGTATGTTTCTGCATTTTTACGATTGGTTAAGTAAAATATTTTTTCTTCGTTAGCTTTTTCGTTCGGGAATAACTTTTTCTTTCTATTTTTTTTTCTTTTTTGTTTTTTGTTTTTTAAAGTGCGTGTGTGTACAAAACGATTTTTTTAGGAGTTTTAAAACGAATTTTCACGATAAAAAAGCGTGCGTTGATGAATGGAAAAAAAAAAAAAAACAGAAACAAAACAAATATGAATATTTATTTAATTAAGATATCTAAAAATATTTTGATATTACATGGTTCAGATTGAATGTAGTTTCGAACAATGAAAAGCGGTTTTAAAAGATTAATTAAGCGGATTTCATCGATCGCCCAAATCAAAATTCAAAAATACTTCATCGCATCTATTGAAAAGTTTTATTGTTTTGTAAAAAAGAAAAAAAAAAAAAAAATAAAGGACAAAGAACAAAAATAAAACGCAGTTTATTGACCGATTATTTATCCAGTTATTTTCAGCCGATTGCAATAAATTCAGAAATTTATTATAAAGATCGAAATAAAAATCTGATTAATTACCCTTCTGATCTTATCTGATTGATTAATTTAACCATTTCATTAAACAAATATTATTATTTTATTTTTAGAGAAGGTATTTAAATAAACTACTTTATAAATTTCATTTAACGTATTTAAAATAACTTTTACAAACACAATGTATTCCTTTTATAATTTCATATCTTTTGAATTTAAATGAATCAGCAAAATTAAAATTCTTCAATAATTGTTACTACCAAATTCAGATTTAATCTTCGATAAAGTACTCAAAACAAAATCTAAACAACCAAAGCGGTACCTTATTTTTTCCCTTGAAGGAAAAAAGAAGAAGAAAAAGGAAAAAAAACATCAAAAGTGCATTAGATATCGTCTTCGCCAAAAGCGGAAATTAGTCGGCAGAAACAGCGAAGCGCAGCTGCGCCGGAAAGCTATAAACGAACTCGAGGGACCGCCTCGCCTTGTATACTTACTAACGTACGCCCGGGGAAATTCGCCGATTTTATTGCCTTGGCAATTGCGCACCAAATATCCGATGGAATAATTCGGAAATTTTGTTTTTCCCGTTGTTGTATTGGAAATAAGGCGTGGATAAACTTTTGTAAATATAGATTCATGCTGATTTTTGTTAGCGTTTTGTTTATGCATACTGTTTATTAAAATTTTATAAATGAATTATTTTTAAATTATTAATTCACGATTAAATTATGAATCGTAGACGCATGACGAATGTATTAATGTCCTTAGAAAGCATGCGTCTAAAATTGTAACTTCATTAAGAATCCTCTCAAATCTCATCCTCGTTAATAATACGCAAGCATAAACGCGCGAAACATACTCAATCATATCGCGAGATCTGCGTTACGTTCTAAAAAGGCAAACGAAAAAACAGGGAGAAGGTAACGCGTACGCGAATATCCCGAGAAACCGGAGATATAAAAAGTCGGAGAGAGAGAGAGAGAGGGCGAGATTATAAAATGTAAGTAGCTGGAGTAATCATCGCGAGCGGGCGAGTTACGTATTCGGATGTTCTTCCGACGCGTTTCTCTCTCACTCTCTCGCACGCGCTCTCTCTCTCTCTCTTGCTTACTTTAGGTCGGATCAACGCGCGCGAGTTTAAACAATGGGCCGCGAGCGATTCCCACATTATGCAAATGCCATCTTTCGCACGTATTACGTTTCTTACGAGAGGAAAAGAAAAGAGAGAGAATACGTCGCCCGAAAACGTAGCTTTTATCGCGCTTCGTATAGGATACGCTCATATAGTTATTGCGCGTGTTTGCGTGCGCATGGCTTTAGAGTTGCTTATACTAGGATATATATATATACACATATATATGTGCATAGCTACGCAGATTACCGTTTCGTTAAAAAAAAGAAAAGAGTAATGATGGATTGTTACTTTTTATCGTTGTCCTGATGCGCCGTCATCGTAAAAGTTGCGCGGTCGCGTTACTTTTTTCGAAATTTTATTCTATGAAGAGTTTCGTTAAATACGCGACGATGGCTCGTGCACGAGAGAAAGATAAAAAGTTAAAATTTTAACGCGACTTGTTTATTTATTTAATATTAAAAAAAAAAAAAAGAAAAGGAAAGTCAAACAAAAAAATTAAGAAAATCAATAAATAAACAGACCCGCAAAAGCGTTACCTTACCACGCGCGCGAGTTAAATTCGCGCTCGCTATATAGGAAAAAGCCAGTACTCGACATTCACCCGCTACATAATGCAATTCCAAGCGTGCGAGAGAGAGAGAGAGAGAGAGAGAGAAAGAGAGAGAGCCCCGGAAAGACCCGAGAAGAAGAATCAGCGTTTGAGTTTTCCACCTCGGTGTATCACACTTTTATGTACGTATATATATATATATATATATATATATATATATATATATATATATATATATATATATATATATATATACAACGCGGTTGTAAAGAGCGAGTACGTGGCAGGTGCGAAAAGGAGGATCCGCTGCTGTTCTCTCTCGCTTCTTTCTCGTGTGCGGATGCGAAACGTATTTTACGTTTTCCTTCAGCACTTGCGTTAGGTACGTTATAAACGCTTTGTTCGCCGATGACTTTTTTTTATTCCTTTGCTTTTTCGTTTTATTTTTGTTCTTGTTATTTTTTTTTTTTTTTTTTTCTTTTCTTTCTTTATTTTTTCGTTGCAGAGCCTTTTTGGAAGATTGGTTCTTTTGATTTATTTTCATGCCCGTGGTGCGAACATTTTTATCAAAATATGTTTCTATTATTTCGTTATTTATGGAGATGGAAAAATACAAAATTGAAACAGCGATGTATAGTAAATGTCATTATTTTAAAGGGTATATGATGTAACTTTGTGCTGTAACATATAATATTGTTTATCGATTAAAGACAATTGATAGATTGCTTTGCTCTTTTTTGAAAATTTAACCCTGTCAAGTGTAAAACGTAAGAAGTTTTTGTTTAAATACTTTAATATTATATTTGCAGTTTAATAATTTAAAATGATTTAAAATGAAATTAAACATTTTGAATATTTTCGTGAATCATTCAATCAACGTGATTATCAAAATATTTTGAACGCAAATTTTAATGTATTCAACGATAGATGCTAACGAAAAATTCTTGGAAATCAATCGAGTAAACTGTATTATATATATTTAAGTAGATTCGGTATTAGTTTTGAAGAGGCAATTTTACCGAGTGTTGCTTGTCGTTCTCAACTCGTGAAGTTCGTTGTCCACGTTATCGTATTTAAAATGTAAGTGACGTTATGTATATTTTTTTATTATTATTAATTAATTCTGTACCTTTAAATGTTCAAGTTAAATTTTAAATAGTTATTGTAAATTAAATTAAATTTCATTATTTATCGAAAATATCAATATTTTCATTAAATAACACGTGAATTTAATTTATTTTAAAAATTTATTTTCATTTATTTATTGTATTTGAAAAATAAAGTTATACATATTTGAATGATTTTTAAACGCGCTATGTCTTCTTGAATATTCGCGAAAAAAAAAAAATTAAACTCAATGCAATAAATGTCACATTTTATTTTTAAATCTATATATAGAATTATTAAAATAAAATAAACGATTTCAATTGTTCAACGATTAAATTTCATTTAATATTAAAGTCATTCAAAATCATTAATTATTTAAATAAATAAAAAATATTACTTTTACATTGTTTATAGTAACAATGATTTACCTGTTCAACGTGCTCGAAGGCCGTAACTTAATTCTGAACTTCAACAGCCGGACCGATAACGTTAAATCGCTAACGAAGGAGACCATAGAAAATATATTGTTGGTAGGAAGGATCAATCAGCTCGTATTTATTAAAAAAAGCCAAACAATCAAATGGACCGATATTTTCACAACTGGAAGTAAGCCTTGCGAGCCGATATTTTATTACGACGAGGAAGCAGTCGCCCGTTCGATTCAATCCCATTTAACGATGAACGATTGCGGCATTCGCGGCGTCGATATCGGGATTAAAATTTTCGGTATAGTAAAAATGCCCGTTAAAGACGTTACGACGGAACAGCGTAAATTGAAAAAGTGCGGAGATTTGATGGAAATTTGTTGCAAGACCGGCTATCGTTACATGAGAATAATTTATCGAATAACGCGCGATTACGCGATGCAATACAAGGGTTGGTTAAACGTGCTGACTAATTACGAAAACGGGATAAAAAATTTTCGCGCTAATTGTCGACGACTTATCGAAAATTACGACGCGCTTATGAACAATCGCGACGATTACTTGGAGATGGGTAACGAGGTAGAGGATTATTTCGACAAATTGACAAATTTGCCGTATTTGAATACCGAGATAGACGTTTGCTTCGACGAGGAAGTCGGTGTTCGTCGTTTACTCAAGAGCAACAGTTTTTTGCGTCACTTGTCGATCGGCAACAATTACAGCGATATATTTACGATGTTGAACGACGAATTGCCGAAATTGGAATTTTATTTGCCGGAGTGCGCCGAAACGTTCGAGTATTACGATAATATGATACCGATGATATTCGACACGTCGGAAATAAAGAAAATTAATGGATTGGAGGAACGAATTCGCATGTTGGATAGATTTACGATTAGGGCGAAATCATTGGTGAAGGAGTTATATTGCATCGCCGAGGAGATTTATCGATTGAAAAATACGGAACACGTCGAGATTCATCATCGATATTTGTCGAAAAGATTGTGGAAGGTTAAAAGTTTATTCGACGAGTTGGAAATAATAGCTCGAAACAGCATAAAAGCTAAGGAAGAATTTGGGAAAAGAATACACAAACGATTAAACTGGATTTTAAAAATGGGGTATGATAAAAATAGGGTCGAAAAAAGGGTCATCGCGTTTACCGACACATTGAAATCGGTCGATGAGAATTTGAGAAAAATAAAAAGAATCTCTAAACATTTCAAGTCGTTGGTCGATAAGTGCAAATTTATACTGGAAAACTGTGCTTAATTTACACATTCTTTTTTCTTTGTTTTTTTTCTTTTTGAACACTGAAACGAAACAAAAAGCGACTTTTTTAATCGAAGTAACAAATATAATGAAAAATTTTTAAAATAACTTTATTCCGCAATTTATTGATAAATAAAATATTCTATTACTGAAAAGAAAAAAATTTGTCTCTTGCAATATATTTGTAAAAGTCGCGTATTATTTTAATGCTATTGTAATCATTGCAAAAAAAAATATATACAATTTATAAATCTAAATAGTAATATTTTAAAATATAACATATCTGTATAACACATCGTTCAATAAGTCCCGAGACTAACCCAGAGATAGTGCTAGTAGTACCAAACTATCCACGTTTCCATAGAGTGCGAACCTTTACATGAAAAGTGTAAAAATTTCACGTCGATCGGATCACAGACAGCAGAGTTATCGAGGTTAGAGTAAAGTCACTTTGTAATTTGTTTGAAAAATGGAAAAAAGCGAGTTTCGCGTGTTGATAAAACATTGTTTTTTAATGGGTAAAAACACCGTAGAAGCCCAGCAATGGCTTGAAAAACATTACCCGGACAGGAGTCTCCATCCAAACCAACGATTTGTCGTTATTGTTTGTGGCTGAGTTTAAACGTGGTCGTACGGACACAAACGATGCGGAACGTTCGGGTAGGCCATTGGAAGCCGTTACACAGGAAAATGTGAGTGAAGTGTTAAAAATTTTAATGAAAAATCGCAAAGTGAAGGTCCGTGAGATTGCAGAAATGACACAGATATCATCTGGAAGCGTATTTACAATCCTTCATGAAAAATTGAGCATGAAAAAGGTTTTTTCCAAGTGGGTGCCGCGATTGCTTTCAGTGGAACGAAAACAGCAACGAGTCGACGATTCAGAGAGCTGTTTATCGCTATTTACTCGCAATAAAAAGGATTTCCTGCGTCGATACGTGACCATGGATGAAACATGGATACATCCGGATTTCACTCCGGAGTCGAATCGGCAATCATCTGAGTGGCGCATGGCTGGCGAAAGCCGCCCAAAGCGTCCAAAAACGCAGCAGTCTGCTGGCAAAGTCATGGCGTCTGTTTTTTGGGATCCACACATGGCGTCATTTTCATTGACTTCCTGGAAAAAGGTAAATCGATCAACAGTGATTATTATATTGACTTGTTGGTACGTTTGAAGGAGGAGATCGCAGCAAAACGACCGCACATGAAGAAGAAAAAAATCCTTTTTCACCAAGATCACAAGTGCAATGCACCACAAGTCCATGAAAACAATGGCAAAATTGAACAAATTGGGCTTCGATTTGCTTCCCCACCCCCGTATTCGCTAGATTCAGCCCCCAGCGACTACTGGCTCTTTGCTGATCTCAAAAATATGCTCCAGGGAAAAAAATTTGGCTCGAATGAGGAGGTCATTGCCGAAACTGAAGCCTATTTTGAAGCAAAGGATAAATCCTTCTATAAACATGGTATAGAAATGTTGGAATGGCGTTGGAAAGATTGTATCACTCTAAAAGGAGATTATATTGATGAATAAAAATGATTTTTGAAAAAAAATGTTGTTTTCGTTGTTAGTCTCGGGACTTATTGAACGATGTGTTATACTTCAAAATTTTATCACTTTAATTTATATTAAAATTTTTTACTTACACTGACGTTTAATTTTTTTGCTTTTGCCTCAATAATAAAAATAAATGCTAGTCAGGTAGAATTAGTTTTTTTTTTTTATTTTTTTATTTTTTTTTTTTTTTTTTTTAAGAGACATTGATCGATATTTTTGTCACTAAATATCTTACACTAAAATGTTTACTAAGTTAGTAAATTATTATGAGTATATGTAATACTTTTATTATAGTAAAATAATTTTGTTAAGTACTTATAGTAAAGTAATTACTTTTAGTAAAGTAATTTTCTAAGAAATAATACAAAAATTAATATTTCACAAATACGTGTTTAAATGAAAAAAAAAAAAAAAAAAATTGTACATAACAATTACTTGTCAGATAAATATTACGTTTTTGTAAATTATTGTATAACTTGTACATCAATAAATAGAATAATAAGAAATGTCTCTTTACGTAAATTTTTATCTATCGTTGTAAAATATCGATGCAAAAAATAGTTCGAAAAATTTTTTTAATGAACAACATTGAATATACCAAGATTTTCATACAATTTTATATTTACAATCAATAAATAAAAATTTATCGCCAACTAATTGTTTACATAATTTCAAAACTCACGTCAATTCTATCCTGAAATTATCGAAACCTTTTCGACAATCGTTCATTCTTTACGATAACCCTAAACCAACGTATTATTCGTATAAAAGTAAATAACAATAAAGTTGAAATTATCGCGACGAAAAATATAAGTAACGCGAATTCGAATCAACAATGATGAAGAAGCGCAAAGGTAAAAGGATATATGCAAATAAAGTAAATAACTCGATTGGGTTCGTGCATAGTTCGGTGTAGATTTAAGCACCGTTGAATTATAATTAGCCATAACCGTATTTAAGATTAGACTCTATCTTTCTTTAACTCGTTGATATGCAATGCGTAAGGGGTATAAAGGATTGAAAGAGCTTCGGTGAAAGATAAACTCTCGCTAATTTTAAGACGAGATTTAGTTTGTATATGAAAGAGTTGCATCCCACGGTGCCCGTAGAATTTGCAATTTAAATGAGTAATATTTATGAAACTTAATTATTGTTGGAACTCGTTACATCTGGGCAAATAATTGTCCTGTGGTGTCTTTTATTTTTTTTTTTCTTTTTTTCTTTATATCTTTCTTTTTTTCCTTTATACTTTTGTTTACATTTGCATTTTTATGCTTGATAACCGAGATGAATGTAAATTACTTATTTGTGTCTTTTTTGTGGAGTTTATAAAGGCATAATTAAAGAAAAAAAGAATAATTAACTTACGTTATTAAAGTAATATTCGGTAAATATCGCGTTTATAATTTATTTAAATTTAAATATCAAAAAATTAGTACGTGCACAATGCAGAATGTATTTTGAAAATTAAACTCGAATTATTAATTAATGAAATTTCCTGTTATAAATTAAATACAGTTCAGTCTGTTAAGGCTTAAATAATTTTTATTCTTCGAAAGCAATTCGATAATCCACAATGATTTAAATTTTATCAACGACAAAACTATAATTCGTAAATTACGTTCTCCTTCGACGTCGCGCAAAATAAATCGAATAACTTTTCACTTCCGAGTAAACTCTCACGCGGATATATACGTATATGCGCGCGCACGTAAAATAAAAATAATTCTTAATTTTTTCTCGTCGACAAGAGCATAAGCTAGCGCGGGTACATACTCTTATATACATATGCATATAAAATACGCGGAGCGCCGCCGTAATCGGATCGCGAAACGATTATCGTCGTCGGGGTACATACCATCCTTGAGGGAAAGTACTTTGCTCGCGCGTCTTACGTGTACGCGTAAACACGTAGAAAGAGAGAAAGATGAGGAAAGACAGCCGAGCTTTTTATATATAGAGATACTTTAGAGAAGCTGAAACTTCGTCACGTTCTCTCAGCGAGATAAGGAGCGCATACATGTATGTGTGTGTTCGCCCTGTTTATCTGTGTGTGTGTGTGTGTACGTAAAAGATTGTATGCGGCGAGGAATATGTTTCGAGGCAGTTTTGTTATCCTTGTTTCTCGTTTCATATGGTATATGTAATTTTAGACTTAATTCAATAGCGCAGTGTGAGAAAAGTATCATTAATTTTTTTTTTTTTTTTTTTTTTTTTTATCAATTCGATGAATCTTTGATAGATGGAAAATTATCATGTCGAATGTTTTGATTTAAACGTATGTAATTATCAAGTTACATTGTGACGTAAAAAACAAGTAAATTTACAATAAGTTCACGACGCTTGTATTTAAGAAGACTTTAGGAAATTAAAACGTTCCATTAAGCCAAGGCTTTGTTCATTCAACGCGATTAAGTCGCGATATATTTTAATTTCACCAGCAAGCGCATTAAATTCTTATACGCCAAAAGTAGCATCGGTAAACGACGCACTTAGAGCCAAGGATTCATATCGTAGCTGCGACGCAATAAAAACTTTTCGATGCAATGTACGCGCTCGCCCGCGTGATTCGTTTACGGCTCGCCTTCTTCTCTCATCTCTTTCCCTCTTTTCGCTTTTATAAAGTCGAGATGTTGGAGGAAACGAGGGCCGGGCTTGAGACTTTTTACGAATGAGAGATGCTTGTGATGGGATGCGTTGGATTATTTACTCTGTAGATTTTACGGAGAATAATGTATCGCATTTTAACGATTTATTTGAAAAGATGCCTAGAATGAATTTACAATTGGACAAAATGATTATAAAATTGTTTCGGTATTAAAAATAAGTTTTACTTTGGATTTAATAAAAATATTTATTTATTCGAGTTTAAAAGCAATACGCTAATAGTTATCGAGTTGGATCGATAATTATGTAGATAGCGGGTTAAAAGATACACGATTTTCGACGCTCAAAGCCTCATGCATACACCGCGTGATTACGCATATAAAATAGAAACTAAAGCATTTGCAAATTAGAATCTAATACTCTGCGCATACACTCTATTCCATCTTTCGAAAAATCCTCGTACGATAATTCATTCGATTCATGCCTCAGATATATATATATATCGTCTTGGATGAACGATCGGTAACACATGTAGTAATCGAAGCGAGAATATAACAAGAACAAAAAAGGAAAAAATTAATAAAAAGACGAAACTTTAATCGCAGTTACGGAGGTAAGTCGCTCGGGTAAAAGAAGCGAGCAACGAGAAAAGTACGAAAGCGAGAGCACATCTTTCGCGCGACGGTATATATAAACGCACGTGCTGAAGGTACACCTTCTAATGGATGAAAGTTAGGAGAGAAAGAGACGCGACTTCGTTCACGATTAAGAGAGAGAGAGAGAGAGAGAGGGGGGGGGGATTTCTTCTTCGACATCATTAACCATCATTTTTCTTCTTGTACGAGTATCTCGTACATAAGTTTTTCAGGTGTGTGTGTGTGTGTGTGTGTGTGTGTGTATGTGTGTGTACGGATAAACGTACGTGCGCTCTCACGAAGACCCAACGCAAGCGTATGAGAGCGAATCGACGAATAGGTGTATGTGTATATGTATGTTTGTATTATAAACGTATCGCGCTTATATACACTTTAGAGAGAATGTACATTTTCAATCTCGCACCGGTAGTTTAGCTTCTTCATTCTCTCGCCCGTGCCGATGAAAATTTATCGGAGCTCCACGATTTTTTTTTCCCTTATTCTTTCTCTCTCTTTTTTTACTTCTACCGTGGCTTCCATTCGCTACGTTACCTTATTCCTCACTGCAGGTTTATGTGGTACTTTGACTCTTGGAAACACTGTATCTTATGTGCATGTGTGTGTGTGTATGTGTGTGCATGTGTATTACGTGTACGGAGAGACGTACGAGAGTACCCGACGATTGCAGAAAAAAGCAGTCGTTCGCGTTTTATCTAGTTTCTGTATGTATTCCGTGTTTTACTTTTCTGTGGAGGACATTCTTCTTTCTTTCATTCTACGTTTTGAAAAAGCCATCAGAGATGCGTGTTTAAACATCGAAATGAGTTTTTAAATGACGGTTATTTACCGTCCGGATTTAATTTTAGGTAGAATATACTTAACCCGGAAATTACTATACATATACATGTATGTATTCGTAATAACTTAATGAGTGGTTTTTCTTTCCTTTTTTAATTCCTCCTTTTTATTTCTTTACTTTTAATATTACGAATGATTATTAAAGAGAAATTCATCGTTATTTCACATTTCATAATGTAGATAAGAGATTTAAAATCTTTTGAAAAAATAAATCATTGCTTCTGAATACATTTCCTTTATTAATTTATCAAAAAATTAATTAATTGTTCGAGAAGCACGATTTACGATTGATATCTAATCTTTTCTTCAACTTTTAATTTAACTTTCTACCAACTGTTCCGAATCTTCTTTAAAATTTATTAAACGATCGATTTCAAAAACTCGCGCGTAAAATTTTCCCGATAAACATTCATCGAATCAAAAAAATTTATTCTGAACTCAGAGCGATCGGAGACGCGTACGGTAACAACGAAGTCTCAGATTGATTTAACATCAAGCGGTAACCCGCGATCTTTAGCCATATAACTCGCGGCTTTAAAAAATGTATAAAAGAAACTTTAACTATATATATTCTCATAAACCAAGCGCGGCGTCGTATCGACGCGACAACCTTAACGGTCTTACGTACGATGTCGGAGCCTCGGAAGTTCGCATTGTATACATATATACGTGCAAGAAGACGAGTGTAGTTCAGAGTGTCTTTCTCTTGTCGCGAAAGCTCGTGCCTTTGTTTTCAGCGCTACGGGAGCTATTATTTTTATGGGTTAGCGTTTCTTTTAATGCAACGCGTAAAGGTCGAGGAACTCGTTCGTTCGACGGATGAATTTCAAGTTGGATAATTTAGCTGTTTGCGGTAAAGACGTTTTTTAATAATGAGGCAAATGTAAAGAATACGCTAATAAATAATTAATCGAGTGCTGAAGATATTGAATTACGTAATATGAAGAATATATACATTGTGTGATACGTATAAGTACGCTATTACTTAAGTACGCTACTATTATTATTATTTTTATTCTATCGATTTTATAACGATTCGTATAGCTTTATACCGGTACAACGATTGATTTACCGTAAGCGTTTATGCATTTATTCTAATAATAGAACACCAACAAACTAATTAAACCGTATTATTAATGATATAATAAATTACGCGATGCAAAATGAAATCTTTACCCTTGATACTTTTAGATTGGATCGCGCGCGCGGATTAAACGCTTGGACAATATTTATGTCCTGATGAATGAAAATTTATTATTATATTTTTTTATTAAAAAAAAAAAAATAGAAGAAAAAAAACAGTTTCGCTCTTGTCCTTTTTTTTTTTTGTTTACATAAATATTGTATTTTATTTTATGAATTTTATACTTATGAAGTATCCATTGAAATTGTTACTCAATATTAAATATAATTTTAAAAAAAAATTATCTCAAATGAACCGTCGTTTATTTACCTTTATAAATTTATATAATCAAAGAAAACTTACACATGTGCATTAAATATTTTTTCAACGCTTTATTCTTGGTCGTTAATAGTTTTTAACCATAAAATCTGTTAAAAAAAAAAAAAAAAATTAATATTAAAGGGAGAAAAAAAGAGCGATAGCTTTTGGCAAAGCTAAACTCGATATTTTTTGTTACTGGTAAATTATACGAGCAGTGATTCTTTGGGAATTTCGTTTCCTTTTATCCTTTCATCTTATACATTCGAATATGTGCGTACATGAGATCGTATTTCAAGAATATAATCCTTAAATTTAGTTAGCAATTCGGCAAAGTTAAAATAGCGCGCGTCGTTTATTATACTCACGTTGAACAACCGTCGATAAAGGAATTATACATATTTTATTTTATTTTCCTTTTCTTCTTTATTCTTCACAACTAACGCAAAAGCTTCCACTAAAGCATATTCGTTTATTTATTTTTCCGTCTATAAGCAACTGCTCTATAAAATACCTCATACACTGCGTCTTCCCTATATATACATACACCACACACACACACACACACACACGCAAACGCTGGCCACAAAAAAACAAACTATACAAAGTCTAGACTCCGAGTGAAAAATTTTTCCGATTTCCATCCGCGGTTAAATCCGGCGCGTTTCATCCTTCCCTTTTATTTTTTATATCCGTCCGTTGCTGCTATACACGAATACAACTTCGTCGAAACGCGAGTTTATTATTCACGTTAAATAGACTGGTTTATATATACACGGACGCGGCCTTTGACTGTACGTGGTTTTATGAATTCCGTGGCGGTTTTTTTTTTTTTTTTTTTTTTTCTTTTTTTTCACGCGATGAATTACGAGGCGCGTCTGCTCTTCGGGGAAATCTAACGCGATCCGCGAAACTTTTCGAAGAAAATGAATTTTCCGAGCTCGCGAAGTTTGAAAAACTATACCGGAAAGAATCGTGAATTTTTACGAGTTTAATAATTTTTATGAGTTTTTCCGTCTTCTTTTTTTTCCTTATTTTTTTTCATTCTTTATTTTTCTACGAAATTATCTTTGGGATTTTAAGACATTGAATTATACTATCTTTAAATAAAATTTTAAAAATTTCGGTAAACTTTATTTTCGTTGAAGGGTTAGTTTAAATTTCGTTAATTACGTAAAGTTTCGGTATTAGTATAATTTTTGGAAATTTTGAAACGTAAAATTAACTTTGCCCGTTCAGATATTATCAACTTTGATAATTTAATTTTCCAATCACGGAAAATTAAATTATAATTTATATTTTAAGTACAGTTAATTTTTAATTTAAGATAAAACTTGTGCGATTTATTTTTGATATCGATGGAATTCGTAATTTATTTAAATTACGGACTATTTACTTTAAAATTAAAAGACGAATCGATAAAATTAATTTTTCGAATTTTAAATTAAACGTCGTTTCGATAAGAAAAGTTATTTAAGTTACCCGAATAAAATTCACCTTAAAAAATACAATATTTTTTTCACCATTTCATCGAGATTTTCGAACAGCAAACAAAAATTGCAAAAAATTTTCTCTCTCATTAAAATCTCGTTACACATTCCAAAGCAATTAATTAATCTAAAAACTCCAATTACGTTAATTGAGCCTTACGCCTAAAACCAAACGAACAAAAAGAGAGAGGAAAAAACAACGCGTAATTCCGCAAAAAAGAAAATAGGAAGAGACGTGCATAAATTTTCCGAACATCTTGTGCGCTCTTAACAATTTATGTATATATGTGTGTGTGTGTATATATATATATATATATAATGCACGAACATCAACTCTCAACTTTAATTACGGTATATTCGGTCCGGATGCTAAAGATAATCGTCTTTTCCTGACCGATTAGATTTCCCTTTTGTCGCGACTAGAAGCCGCGACGTCAGCTTTCTCTTTCCTCGTTCGTGTCTGTGTGTATATATGTGTGTGAGAGATGCGCTCGGACTTTGTGTAAAAATAAAGAAAAAAAAAAAAAGGGAAAAAAACGACAAGCCGAGAAACGTTGGAGAGAGGAAAAGATAGAGAGTCAAAGTGAAATTGATCGATCGTTAGATGAGCTCTGTTTGACGAGCTGCTTGGGTTAATCGGAGGTCGACTAAAGGAATGTTTTTACCGCTCGAGTGTAGGTGTTTGAAAGGTTGAATTTTAATTGAGGTGCGAAGATTGTTTTCACTCGTTCTTTTTTTGCCTGTTTTTTTATTGTTGTTGTTGTGGATATGTTTTAGGTAAACGTAATAAATTTTTCGAATAATTTATCGATAATTTGTGATGGAAAATAAATTTGTATAACTTTCACATTGCATATGTAAATAATTATATTATCGCTAAATAAGATGTAATGTAATATCACTTCATAGTTGAAAGATAAAGTAATTTTCATTTTACAACTTAATATAAAGATTCATATATCTAATAACTCGATGTAAGCACCATTGCGTTTAATTGTAATTAGTAATTTTTTAATTAAATAAGTTTCAAAAATCAATTTTTTCAAGTTATTAATCTTAATTATTTTTCCAAGATATAAGTAAACTTTCTGCATGTGAATTTTAATTCGTCAATCTTCAATTGCTCTTTTATTAATATTTTTTTTTTTGCACGAAAAGAGAAAGCAAAGAAGGAAGAGCAAATTAAATAAAGGAAGACGATTGATTGATCGATTGATAAGCTATATTTAATGATTAGGTGTAAAGGGTAAATTGAAATACAGTGAAAGAAAAAGTAAAAAGAAGCATACATATATACGTATTTAGTTACAAATTGTAATCGATACGTAAAACGCGATACTTAGGAAGATACTCAATAGTTTTGAATTGGACTAACGTCGAGTCTCGTGATTTTTAACGAAAAGTAAATAATAATAAAAAAGACTTTCAAACTCTTCGGTGAAAGCACGAAATTACGTAATTAATAAAGCTATTGTAATTGGCAAAACTCTTGGCTCTTCGCATGCACACCTGAAATTATTACTTATATCGCACGAATGTCTCGGCACAGTCCTTTTTGTTTTGTTATCGAGCATCCCGAGCTCGTAAAGTTTATAACGTTTATGCTCCATATATATATATATATATATATATATATATATATATATATATGTATGGAGTATAAATGTTTAATATTTTAATGTAACGTTAAGTGTAAATATAATCTACATTTATATCATAACGAATAGCATCCTTTGAAACAATTTTTATTTGTATTTCATCATTGCTTGGGGTTGCAAATTACTTTATTTTAACTAATTAATTAACAGCCAATCAGATTGCTTAACGGTCAAGGAGGCCGAGCTTGTAACGTAAAAGAGAAAAGAGGCCGGACTTATAACGCAAAACAGAAAAAGAAATGAGCGTCGATATTTAAGTCTTAAATAGCCTTTTGCTAAATAATTTTGATAAAAAGTAGTTTTAAAATTCTCATTTTAAAGATATTTATTAAAAATTGGAGGTCTAAAATATAAAGAAAATTACATTGTGTTTAAATTGTATCTTTGATGTATTTTTACAAAAAGGCACTGTAACTTTGTAAAAAATAGTTCGTAATAATGCTGGACCCCTCATTGTAACACAGGGTTATTTGATTTACAGCGTACGATTTGTTTTATTATTCATAAAAAAGTATTTGTTATTTAAAACAATAATCCTCAAGGTTATTGGATTTAAAGCTTATGATTCGTTTTTTTATTTATAAAAAAATACATTTGAAATTTGAATCGTTTGCCGTAAATTTTTTATGCTTACGAGCCGATTAATTTATTTATAACAATGCATTTGCAATTTAAAATTTTTATCTCCAGATTTTTTGGGCTTCGATCTTATGGTTTTGTTTTTTTATTCATAGTAAAGATATTTAAAATTTGAAACTTTCGCCCTTGAGGTTTTTTATATTTAATGTTTATGATTCGATTAATTTATTTATAACAAAGTATCGCAATTCAAAAATATTATTTCCTTGATCATTGGATTAAGAATTTATGGTTTATGTTTTTTTATCTATAATAAAGACATGGGAAATTTTAATTTTTCGCTCATATTGTTTGTTTTATTCTCGGTGACTCTCTTTTTTCGGTTTTTTTCGTAAACAAGGGCTAATCCGTTAACTCAGTGCAAACGATCTCCCCACTCATTGTCCAGATGCCAATTTTTTTATTTCATGTACAGTACACAATCTAAGTAAAATGTAAGTGTAACGCGCGTGTAAGAGTTGTACAAGTGTACAAGCATATATACATGTATGTGTGGGCATAAAGTATGGTGGAGAAACATAAGGAGAGCGCGTTGATATCTACACTAGCTAGGATTTTCGGGAGGACGGCGTCGGATTACTTGCGCGCGGCGGCGAGGCCTAAAGCTTCGAGTATTATCCTCGTAAGCGAATGTACACCGTACATCGTTATCGACGCCCATTTATTTTTTTTTTTCTTTTGCGTTTTAAGACCGGCCTCTTTTCTCTTTTACGCTAAAAGCTAGGCCTCCTTGACCGTCAAGTAATTTGATTGGCTGTTAATTAATTTATTAAAATAAAGTGATTTGCAACTCCAAGCAATAATGAAATAGACGAAAATTGTTTCAAAAGTTGCATTCCATAGGGTGGTGTGGTTGATCGTAATGAAAATACGCTCACGTTGCATAAGCGAATAAGAGTCGATTAGTTCGCGCATTACGTAAAGTTTTCGAGCGTACGAGTAGAATCGAGGAACGATTATTTTGATAAGAGTTACGTTTGAACACGCAGGTAATACATACATTATTATAAAGCAAATCGTGGACCGAATATTACACTTTCTTTATGTGTATTGAAATAGTGTATTATTAGTTCGCTTTTGATTTTACCAATTTGTGCAAAATGTTTCGAATTGTTCGATATAGTTTTTAGTTTGTGTTGAGTTATTATTTCTTATTCCATAACTTATTTCAATTGCATTCGTGTTTTGTTTTCAATTCCTTTTTTTTTTTCTAAAAAATATTTATTTTGAAGGAGGCAAAAAAGATATTGTCGAAAGATGGAGTTTATAATTTTTATAAAAAACAAAAGTTTTTTTACTTTGCTTTCAATAGTTACATATTTTTAAATCTTACATTACATTAAAGTATTTACTTCAATCGTAATTAAATTGAATTTGATTTAATTTTATTTGTTTTTATAATTTAATTTCCAATCAATTAAAATAAACGATTAATTTAGTTCATTTTGTCGACTAACTAAAACTTGAATATTGTCAAAAGTATCATTTTTAAATAAATAAATGCTAAGCATCATTTGAATTAAACTAACGCAAGAGTCAACGTTAATTGACAATCGATAGCTGCACAGTTAAGATAAGCAAGTGATCAGAAGGAAATCGTACCAATTTCGCGAAATTTCCTTACGAATCCGTTGAGCGATTTCGACTCGTCGAAAAATTTTCATCCAAGTTTCTTTTTTTTTTTTTTTTTTTTTATAATCTATCTCGAACATTTTAATAAATTGCGAAGATTTTTACGACGTAATTTACGGATAAGTGTATCTATTATTAGAAAAAAAAAAAGTAAAGAAGAACGTGTTACGTATAGACTTGGAATATACACGTGTGGGTGATAAATTAATTTATAACAAAAGAGCTGATAATGGATTATATAAAAAGCAAGACGATATATTCAAAATTTCTTTGCAAAATGTGAAGCACGTAAGAACTCTTTGTGATAATAATAGATTTTTATAAACTGTTAAAACCTCCTCACATTGTGTGTATCATCTTAATAATTAACCGTTCGATTTTTATCAACTTTACAAAGTGTACCTAATAATAACCGTGAAGAATATCCATTTTCATTTATTAAACACCATAATAGATCGTTACGTATATTTTATGCGAACCATTTAATATTCTTTTTTTCTTATATTTCTTTTGTTTTTTTTGTTTTTTTTCTTCTTTTTTACTTTATAATATCGTTAAAATCGAAGAAGATATATATAGCTGCGCATTCAAGTTTTTTTGTGACATCATACTGTTGTTCCCTTACACCTTGATAAGTTGTCGGTGATGTAACGCATTATGTGCGGAGGAAAAATTTAATGCTTAGCTTTTTTGTCTTATCTTGTAAATTCATTGATCTGAAGTTTGCAACGTTAGAGTACAACGAAACAATTTTTCACATTTAAGTAAAGCTGCTGAAAATGTGCAAATTATATTTAAATCTGTATCTGAATATTATATTATGTTATAAAACATTAAGGCTAAAAAAATTAAATATAAATTTTAAATAAACATTTGAAAAATTTCGTTTTAATCCACCGATGAAAGCTTCAAACCCATGTAAATTCAGCCTTTCTTTAAGCAAAAAAAAAAAAAAAAAATGTACCGTCTCGACATCCTCGCTATAACTGTGAGAAGAATTAAAGTTGCTCAAGTTTCGTCGTTTTCATTTCATCGATACAACTCGAAGATTGTCCCGTAGAAATTAAATGCCTGGTGAAAGATATTTTGCATTGCGTACACGCACCACCGGAATACAACAACAAGCAGTGGCGAAGGAGAAAAAAAAAGAAGAAAAAAAAAAAAAAAAAAATTAAAGTGTATCATGAGAACGATTGCGTGTCAAACGCGTAAGTAAAATAATAAAAGTGTGTTAGCGGCGAGGGGAAAAAATAATACGGACTATCATTAAAAGAACTTCGCAATCTTCCGCTATTTGTCATAAGAAATGAAGCGAGAGAGAGAGAGAGAGAGACATAGAGAGACAGAGAGAGAGATTCTCAGGTTTAAGGAGTGGGGAAACTTCATAGAGGCACGGAAGTCCTGCGCGTTATAATTATCTCGCGTCGTTCCTCTCCTTCCCCTTCCTCGACCTCTCGGGTAAATGCTTTCTAATTAAGCGTGGCGCCGCTCGACTACTCAAACATTTTGCTTGCGTACATTTACGTGTGTCCGCGCGCTCACGGAATACCATTGGTATATACTTCTACTACTTTTGCTCTATCTGTGCGCGCGCGCGCGCGTGTGTGTGTGTGTGTGTGGGAGGGAGAGAAAACAATCGGGAAAATATTCGAATGGTAGAAAAAAATGTCTTTTTATTTCTTTTCTCTTTCTTTCATTGTTTTTATTTTTTCATCTTTTTACTCATCAATTGCGAAAATCGGTGGCTTAATAACAAATTGGTACTCGTGCGAGATATAATTTCGATTCATTAAAGGACTGAAATATCTGTTCTTAGAAATAATACGTGTATTTGTAACTTTTTAATTGACTAATAGATTTATGGATTATTATAATATATATCCATAAGGTTAATGTATATATTTAACGATCGTTTATTTCTTATGTTACAGGTGAGTCACTAAAATTATCACTTTCTTAGATCACACTACGATGACGTAAGTTAAAATTGAATATTATTTAATGTACTCGTATATACGTATATATACATATATATATATATATATATATATATATATATATATATATATATATATATATATATATATATATATATATATATATATATATATATATTCACATTGATTATGTGCACCAAAAGCTTTTATAGTCCATTAAAGATTTATGATTTGCTACTTGCAATTATTATTACGCCAATAGCTTTAGAATCAATTAATAAAAATGTAAAAAAGCAATTTGAACAAATTTTTGATTATTTAAAAAGGCAACAGATATACACTTTTATTTAAATAATCTTTTTGCACAAAATTTTTAAAAATCGTTTATAATCCACGATTAACGCATCGATTCGGAATTCATTATCAACGTAAACGTCGTTCGCAAATGCACATCTATAACCCAAAGTAAATATAATCCAATAAAAAATTTTAAATTCAACAAGACAAATAACGTTTATCGTAACAATCGATTCAATTATTTAAACGAATTCGAATTCGGTCGAAAGTTAATTGCACAAAGTTTTATCCATCGACGAAACGATCTCGCGGTTACGATTGGGCACTTTTACCGATCATCAACTCAGATGCATCGCTCGCAACAAAATTACACTATCGTCGACCTATTTTGAATAATCGCTTGTCGTTACGTGAAACGAGAGACACCTTGCACAAGGTTTCAAGCTTTTTTTTTTCTTTTTCTCATCTTCGCTCGGAGAATTTGAACTTACGTGGTATATATTTTCCTTTTTTCTTTCTTTGAATTTTTCAAATTTTACGAATCTTTCACTCTCTCTCTCACTCTCTCTCTCTCTCTCTCTCTCGTCTCCGTGATTTTCGTGACACAAAAGAGTACTTTGAATTACTGAAAGAAAAAAATTTTTCGAGAGAGCAAAGAGTTGCAATTACAGATCGGTGCACGGTATATATATATGTATGTATATTCTTTTCGTGCTTCTGCGGTCGATCGTCGATCGCGAGGTAGATAACGGTTCGTTGACGCCCCTAAAAGTGGGCGTGCTGACGGTAACGAAAGTTATCGTACGCTTTTTTCTTTTTTTTGTTTTATTGCGTTTCGGAGAAGATGACAGCTTGGTGAGTCTTTGAAAGTATATATATATATATCCCGTTCACGCGAGGAGAGAAGTTTAGAACGGCTCTTTTATCGCGGTGTTTTGATTGACTTGTGGTTTTCTAAATTTGGTATATAGTTGCAGAAAGAGATCCATTGCTCGGATGGTTGATTTTTTATTTTTGTCGTAAGTTTTTACAATCAATGTTTTGATTATTTTTTTTTTTTTTTTTTTTTTTTTTTCATTTCGTTTTAATAAAAAGTATAAAAGACAACATATTCATTCCATACAAAATCTATCTGTATGAAAAATAAAAATCTTTAAGTTGATTAAAATAGAAAGTTAAACGCGAATAAAAACAAATCCATACAGGCATCCGCGAGTCGTAAAATTCAATTTAACGACTCGAAGATTCTCTCTTACCAAGCGAATAAACTAACTTACGCGAGTATATGGGGACGCGACCAACGTGTTATCGTCGTCAAATACGGTATCTTGCGTTGTTCATTTTTCTTCGAACGGAAAAAAAAAAACAGAAAGAAAGAGAAAACAAAGAAAAGAAAGTCGACGAAACGACGATGGATACAGTTAAAATTGACGGATGGGTATGAAATAACGGAAGCTGATATTATATCGAAAGCTCCGCGATGTATAGTTTTGCTTTTCGTGAAAGGCGAAGAGAAAAAAACGTTCAGTCGGAGTGGAAAGTATTGTGGGAGGTTGCGCTCGTGCTTATGACTTATTCGTGGATATTTATTGTGGTTTACGTAAGAGGCTTTCGTCTAATTGTATTGCCGCGATTAAACGGTAGTTGAGTTCGGAGTAGATTTCACAAAGTTAATTTCGCGCCGATTGCGCGATTATTTTTGATTAATTAAGTTTAATTCGATTAAATTTTGAAAAATCATTTCAATCAATTTTTTTTTTTTTTTTTTTTTAAATTAAAATTTTTTATCGTTTAGTTTTTATTTTTTGCGCTGAATTTCAAACGCGAGGAAAAATGTGGAATTTCGTTAATGAAATGTTAATGTTAAAAGTAATACACGATTTGATTAAATTTTTTTTTAAATTTTACTTCGTTAAACAATTAACTTGATTAAAAAATTTAATTTTTATCGGGAGAATTGAGAATGCGTAGAATAAAATTTTTCCGGTTATTCATTCATATTTTCATTCAAATTTCAAAACATTAACGCACAATTTTTTATTTATTTATCTATAAAAAAATGTCTCGACTAAAACAACTATCCTTTACTCGAGTAATTTATACATCGAATACATCTAAAGTTTTATAAGTATAAAAATTTACAGATAAAATTCGTAAAGAATCTTTGCAACAATCAAGGCAAAAAGAAGAAATATCGCCGAGATGCTGTTTCGAAGTGTCGTAACTTTCGTGAATTTCCACCCTCGGTAAACGTATATACATATATACCATCAAAATTTTAAAAATTAATTAGCCTCCATACCGTTTTACGATCACCTTGCTTTGTAATATCCGGGAGAATATGTATACGAGTATACATACGTATTACGATTACGCTCCGTTGAATTCGTTGTTGTAACAGACGTTATGACAAGGACGCCAGTGGAAGAGTTTTAATGGAACAGCATTTTCTTCCTACGCTCGGTGACCTACTAATATTTCCACCTTTAGTATCGTTCTTTTTTTTTTTTTTTTTTTTTTTTTTTTTTATCTTGGGCATAACACTTTTAAAAAATTTTCATTCTCTGTTCAATGGAAAAGTTAACAAAATTTGGGCAGTAGGTTGATTTTCTAGCGAAAGGTTTTTTTGACGTTTGTTAAAAAATTTGACGAATGCTGATTAAGCGTAATGTATATTAATATTAAAAAAGAATAATACGTATTTAAAGTAATGAGAAAATATAAAATTTGTCCCTTAATTAAGAATTTTCTTTATTTTTACAAAAGCAAACGCCACCAAAAAATTTCAGATTAAAACTACACTCGTTTACATTCGTATTCGAGTGAGTATCTCGTTTCACTAAAATTAGTATATACTCGTATATATATATATATATTTTTTTTTTTCAAGCAGTTTGTATTGTACCGCTTCGTTAATTAAAGTAAACGGTAAATTTTACAGGGTAAATAATGTAATTAGATTCGGCGAATTGTGAGGAAGAGAGCGGAAGGAGGTATCGGACCGGTTGAAATATCGAACGCTGGACCTTTTTTTCCCAAATTGGCGCAAATGGAAATTGAAAGCGCGCCGTAAAGCGAGACAAACGATGATTTTATCGACGTTCGAATGCTCGCCTTGTTCAATATTTTAATTTTACGTTGCGATTTGTGTATTTCGTAAAAACAAAGCGCGAATCCACGTCGGATTTATTTATGGTTATGAAAATGGTATTTTTTTTAATAAAATCTTTGAGGTAAAGGAGATGAAGAACGTTTATTAAAATTGAAATGAAGTACAAAAGAGATGAAGATATCTTTAATAAAATTCTTATTGATATAGATCGAGAGCGATACTTAAAACGAGTGATAAAATTATTTGGACGTAATAAAGATTAAATTTCTGTTTCTCAGAATCTAAAATGTTTTTTCATTTCCTTTCGCACATTACGTCTTTAAAATTTCAATAATTCAGTATCGCTTATTATAAAAAATTCATTTTTTAAATCAAAGATTGTATTTTACATCGATTCATTCAAATATTCGTTTATTAAAAACAATAAAATTATTCAATTGAAATAAAATAACGATTCAACGAATTTTTATCGTTGCATTGAAACTATATGAAAAAGAAAATTTTATTTATAAGAACGATACAATATCAAGCCGAGTACTATTTAATTTCCTTCGATTAAATGAAACGCGACGTCTTAAATTCGCATTGACTGCGTTCGGTTATAAATAGAAAATGAAGGAAAAACGTCAAATAATTTCCTTATCTTCGCAATATAAATTAAACAAAAAATCTATTGCGATTAAATGTGATGTCTCGAGCCGAAACGACTGAAAGTTATGATTTGTACGTTAATAAAACGTCGCCTCTCTCTCTCTCTCTCTTTTTTACTCTCGTCCTTGCTGCTTATTCATGTATTAACGTTCCCGCTTGCACTTTTGTTAATTAAACGCTCGGTTACAGGACGCGTCGACGCCGCTCAGTCTATGTATAACTATAGCCGTATATACGTATATATATATATATATATGGTAGTATATAGTTACGCATTGAACGAATAATTTCAGCGCTTTCAATTATGCCGAACGACGATAGTGACTGTATGTGTGTATGTGTATGCTGATCCGTTGCGTTTTTGTACGTCGAGTCTAATTTATCGGGTCAATTTTCCATTAAGCACTAATAATTTATATAATATTTATTAATAAGATTAGACGACAGTGCGAAAATTTGAACTATCTTTAATATAACGACGTTTGATGTGCTTTTCAGTAGGTTTTATCGCGGGCATATATATATATATATATATATATATATATATATATATATATATATATTTGTAATCATACATATCGGTAATTCATCGATCTTTTTAATCTTGATTAAATCAAATGGCTTAATTTATAATTAAATCGAAGTAAGTGCTACGGATTTTTTATAATCGATAAACCCTATTTATTATTGGATATTTATTATTGTTATTTTGATTTGCGATACGTTAGTTTGTACATCAGTATCATAAGTATTTTAAAAAGTAAAACTTTTTAATAAAAAAATAAAAAATAAAATTCAAAAAATATAGTATCACGCCATAAATAACTAAACTCGACCGCTCTTCTTTTGCCACATGTACACCAACGCAACCAAAGCGTATATTCTCCAGGACGCGACCTCGAGCGCGTATAACGACTCACATAAAAATCCGGAGTGGGGAAGAGGACACGCGCACGCGAACGAGCGAGCGTTTTATAAGAGCGAAGGAGTAAGAAAGAGAATGCGCTTAAAGTTGTGCCGAGGCTCCTTACACGTATCTTCCTTTCTTTCTCTCTCTCTCTCTCTCTCTCTCCCTCTCTCCCTCCCTCCCTCTCTTTTAGGAGAGAGGATATTGCCTTCTGGGCTTTGTGTTGCTCAATGCGCTTACACATTGAGTGTACAGTAGCATCTATATATACGAGTATATATACGTACTCGCGTGATCGCATTTGCAGGAGAGATGGGTTTGACGTTTCACTTTCAATTTATTTTTCCTTTCGGCGCATGTGTCGCGTTATGGATGGCGCACTGAGTATTTGACCCGTAAATCTTGAAGAAGAATGCGTATGAGACAATTTAGTCGAATTGTAAAGATTTCTTTAAAGGATACTTGCATATAGTTTCTTTAAACTCTCACGAAATGAAGTTGTTTTTTTTTATGTTTAAAAAATGTGTTTTTATGAAATTCCTCAAAGACGTGAAATAACAAGCATTCTCTTATCGTATGAATAACGTAAATTGGCGTTTGAATCAAATATAAAAAAATTTTTCTCAGTGTACATTATAAAATGAAAAGAGTTACGTTGCGCGAGTTTAAAATAAATCCAATAATAATGATTCATATTAATTTATTGAATTAAACGTTCGTGCGTCAAATAAATAAAAACCAAACAGCCTGAATGATCAAAGTTGAGCTGATAATAAAAGAGAAAGACAAAAAAATCTCTAAAATAGTCGTATACCTTTAACGATTTCTATTTAGCTTCCTCTCGCAAGCGACGTATACGTACGAGAGAGAGAGAGAGAGAGAGAGAGAGAGAGTGCAAACATCTCTGAATACTTTTTCGCAAATTCTCCTAGATAAATACTCGCGAGCACCGCCGTTCTTTTAGAAAGGACTAACGCGCGCGATGCTCTTCTTCGCGGCACACGCATCGTATACACTTTCCTTGAACGTTGCATAAACATACGACGCCTTCGCAGAGACATTGCGTTATCGCGTTACCGAGATTTTACACTGTCCGGCTCGAACAAACAATGATCGAGTTGTGCCTCGTAATTGCGTATGTATATTTTTTTGGGGTGATGGTGTGGCTGTTGGTGGTGGGGGGCGAGGGGGGGAGAAGGAGCATTGTGAGATTCCTCTTGTGGGATGATTGAATTCGAAGTATGCGTCGATGTTTGAGAATATACGAATGAGAATTAACAATGACAACTGCGGGCGACGATTGATGGCTTGGCTTTGTAACGTTTTTATAAAAAGTGTTTATTTTCATAAGTGAATTGATTTCGTGTATGCATGAGAATGTTAAATATTCTCGGCGTTGAAAGTTTGCGGATTTTCTTTAACTTTCTTTTTATTTTTTTATTCGTTATTTTATGTAAATTAATCAATTTGAAATATGTATTTGAGAGAGTACGTCTCATATTATATTGGTTATCTAATCATTATATTAATTATCATCGAGAGTCAAGAAAATTATTGTGAATTTACTGACTTAAATGTTTATTTTGCTTTCAAACACAATTTATTTTATAGTTTATTATAATAAATAAATAAATAAATAAAACAAAAATAATAAATAAAAATATTACACAATGTAAATTTTATTTTCATATCTATCAAAAAAATAATTATTTGAAATTTTACCCTTAAAAAAAAAAACTATGATAAGAAAAGTTATGAAAAAGATTTTATAAAAGTTTGTCACGATTTACTTTTTCATATCGTTTAGTTTTTACGATTATCAATGTAGTCAATTTATATTCGTTATAAAAATCAATAAAAGTAATCAAAGTTTTTTAATGAAAATCGATATCAACGCAAACTATAGTTTTAAAATATATTTTCAAAGATTAAAACTTTTGGATTTTAAGGTTTTCAAAAATTACCAGTAACAAAGAAGCTTCGTATGAAACTCTCGTAAGACATTCTTTAGAAGATCGTAAAATAAACTTCTCGAATCATAAAAGTGAGTTCTCTTATTCTAGATAATGAATTTAATTCGCAAATTTTTGAAATTGATAAATTTTATTTTCATTATTCTACTTTACATTATATATAAAATTATAAAATAAGATTATATGCGAATTTAGTTAATTTAATTTTGAAAAAATTTTTAATTTTTATTTTTTTATTATTTTATTATTTCTTTTCAATATAAACGCAAAAAGTGTTTTTTGTTTTTTTATTTCATTAATTAACGTCAATAAAAATAAAAAATATCATTACATATTATTATCGATTACATAAATTATTTTTTGAAAATTAAATTTCTATTTTTAATTATTACTTCTATAAATTTGAATATTTCATATAATCTTAATGTTTTCTCAATACGGAAAAAAATTTAACAAATATATATATATGCATTTTTCGAAATAACAATTATGTATAAAAGTAATTAATTGAAATTTTTCAGAATTATTTATTGTTTTCGATATACAATATTACATTATATTATAGTTTCATACGACTGTTAAATAAATTCTCTTCAATGTAATTTTAAAATAAAAAAAGGTGAAAAAATTTTATAAAAAATAAAATTTATTTTATTCTCTAGTCTTTAAAAAAATTTTATGTTAAAAATCTTGACATAAAAATCATGCATCTATCAATTTTTAGTTGATATCATAATGAAATGATAATTTTTATGAAAAATTATTATCTTTTAAATGTATAATTTGCATTTTATAACATTATTATTAGTAAAAATTTATGAAAATTTCAAAATATTGTTTTTATCATGTAAACACTTTTAATTATTGTATAAGAAAATGATCGACGATAAATTTTCATCTTAAATAATGTAGATCTTTCTTTAATAAAAATATTAACTATTCATGCATGAAATATCTCCCCAACATTTCCGTAAAATTTTCTATCCTTTTACGTATTAAATACAATTACATATAATTTAGATAATAAGAATAATTAATTAATAAGAGAATCTCATATGCAATGTTTTATTTACTTATAAAAACATACGCGTACACGCAGATGCGTACAAGAAGAAGACAAACGAAATGAATGAAATCCATAAGTCCATTAATTTCAATAAAAAAGAATAACCATAAAACCGCGTAGATAATGAAGCACGCGATTTAGCCGCAATTATTCAGCGTCATCAAAATACAAACAATCTCGCAACCAAAACTTTCACATTCTCGATGCGCGCACATGTACACGTATTACCAATACACACATATAAACATACGAAAATGCGCAAGCGTATACACAGCAAAGTTTTCGTCAAAAACATATCGGTATAATTAATATGGAGAGTCTCTCGCACATACATATATATACACACACAACATACATATAGATACGCGAAAATTTTCCCGCGCAAGCGCGCTATTCAAGAATAGAAGAAGACCGCCGAGCGATAACTCGTCGCTTGATTTATCGGCCGCATTACGAGAGAGACATAGAGAGAGAGAGAGAGAGAGAGAGAGAAAAAACCGGAAAGTTGCAGAGCTCGTATAATATCCTCCCGAGACTTTGCATTACGAATCCGACGTTATTGTAGTTGACGTACACGAACTTTCACCCGCGATTACGCCGTCGTTTTTTACGTATTTTTACACATGTAGGTATGCACAGACGCGCGAGGGTCAACGATTCGTCATCCTCTCGTCATCTTACGCGATTTTTTGCACCTCGAGATTTTTTTATGCATGATTATGAGCCGAAATGTGGTAAAACGCGTTAGTTATTATTGTCAGTTATGCGATATTTTGATGAATTTTTTTTTTGTTTTTTGCTTTTCGCGAAAATTCTTTATACTAATTCAATATCAAAACGTGCATTTGTTTTACAAATTTTAAATACTTCAAATACGATGTACGTTGTACGCATAATAAGGAAGTCGATAATTTATTAATTTTTTTTTTTTTTTTCCACCTCTTTTATTTCTCGCTTTTCATTTTAATCAAAACGTGAAATTTAAATCTCGTGAAATTTTTCATAGCTTGGTGGAGCGCTTCTTCGTAAACGCGATTACGTAAAATTTAATTTAAATCCCAAGTTAAAAACGATTCTTAATGAGGATTCTCTTAAGATTAAGAATAATATACTTTACGGTATTCGAGAAAAAAAAAGGAGCCGAGCTCGCTCTTGTTTTTTTTCTTTTTTTTTTTTTACGACGAACCTCAATCAGAGTACTCAAATTACAAATGGTGAATGAAAAATTTTGCTTCTTTTTAATAAACTCTCAATTGCGTCTCGTCGATCCGCTGAATTTCTCGTTTGACGAATAATCTACATTTCATTACTCCACTACGGTTATTGTAATCGGCATCAATGTTAACAATTACTCGTATTATACCTTAATAACGTATTTATCTAAAACATCGCTTGACCGGCAGTACGAGATTACAAACGAGAAAAGACTACGCGTTATTTACCGTTTTATATGCGATTAAAATTGATGCACGTATACGAATGCTTACATCGATTCGCGGACGAATCTAACGGCGTTAAAAAGTTACGTCAACACACGACGCCGTCAATCATCTTAATAGAGCGAGGAAGATGGACTTTCTCTTATCGGCCGAAGACTTTGTTGTCGTATTGGATTAAACGAATTTTTGTACGCTTCCAAGCATCGATGAAACTCTTATTTTCTGCGTTTATTCCTTGCCTCCCTTTCTTCTTTTTAATTATAATATATTACCGTAATCGAGCTTACATATCGAGTATGCGTGTGTATACGTGTGTACAAATGCGATTTTACTTTCAATATAACGTTCGGTGCTTTCGGCTATTATTCGTCGTAAATCCATTATCAATTTGCGTAATGATATTGTACACATATGTATACATATATTGTATATACAGCTAAACGGGGTTATCGCGGTTATGCAATAAGCGAACGCACCTGAACGTTCTTTATTAAACTGAAAAATACTTTCGTTGAAATTTTTTAAATTTACATTTGGATTAAATATATTCAATTGAAATTATGATTATTAATATTAAAATTACGTGTAAATTTTACCGCGGCGAATATCGTTTATACGTATTTGTTACAATGTAAAACATGATTTTTGAAATTCTTAAAATAATGTAGACGTGTACCGTATAGTATCGATTATAACGCCGCTGAAGAGATAACTCAAATCGATTTTACATCTTTTAAATTCTAAACTACAAAATCTTTTTAAATACAATATTACATATTTCGTAAGAATTATCACGCAGAAGATAATGTTTTGATAATTTCGCTCTCATTTTCACTGTTACGTTATTGTGTTGCATAAATTTTATATCATTAAATATTGTTAAATATATATATATATATATAATAAAAAACTAAAAGAAAACTAAATCTACCTTTTTTTATATTTCATATTTGTTTAATTACATATACTCATCTATAAAAAGAAGTTTCATGTAATTGAGATACATTACCTTCAATTAAAAAATTAAACCAAAACATTTTATGGATTTACCGACGTAGTTTCTTATTTACACAACGTAAGCAAAAAAAATTATACTTTCTAGAACCTTACTAACCATCGGCTAATGTTTAAAAGAGGTATTCAAAATGGCATCGGAAGGCTTAACTCTTTTTACAAGCGGGTATCGAGTTTTTTCTCATTACAACTTCAAGTATCGGTTTTATTTGATGGTCTCATTCTTTTCCCCTATTGACAATAGTTGTGCTCTGATATTTCGTTTTTCCTTGTTTTATCGACAACGAGAATCTGTATACGAAAAAATACTCCGATAATTATTATTTTTAATTGATAGTGCTTAATAAAGATTAGAAGTGATGACGTTATAATATAGTTTTTCTTATGCTTTCGTGTAATAAAGTGAAAATATACAAAGTACGTTTGCATATGAAAATATAACTTTCGCTTTATTAAACCATCGCTACGCAACCGACAAAAATTTTAGGTATAAAAACTCATACGACAATGCCAGCCATCATCCAGATCTTATCCAAGTAGTAAACTTTATAACGAAAAATCTCAAAGAATCGGTCGCGAGAGTTACACACTCATACACAGACATAAGGTCGTACATATTTTCAAATCATCGTTATAACAGTGGACGATAGCGTAACGCTTTTACGCATATATATACGCATACGCGAAATACACGCGCCGGTTAACGGACTCACCGAACCGTCTGTAATTTGCGATTCAATAATGAACGCGTAGCTCGCTCGTATTCCATCGAAACGTTATGCGTTATAGACGATGCGCGTTCAAATGTCGCTTCGGTATCGCAATGTGTGTATAGAACGGGAGTACAATGGGCGCTCTATCGTATATATAGTATGCGCGCATACGACGCGCTGATGATGATTACAAACGCGAGAGGATCGGCTATGTGTGCTGCTGGACTTAAGGCGTGAGATTCTGGACGAACGTTAAATTGTTAACGTTGTGTTATTTTCGAATTGTCAGCGATTAAGGCTTTGATTGCTGCGCTATGATTCGTAGATTTTATTATTTTATTTATTTATTTATTTTTTTTTTTCGTTCAACATTTTATCATTTTGAAATTAATATCTATAAACATATTTAAAAAAATGTATATATAAAACAAAAGAAAAAACGTATTCAACTGTCAATTTCATCGGAAAATCATGTTCAAAGGCGCACGAGAAACGAAATAGCTAAAAATCACACGTACATACACGTATATCCCATACATGTTTAGATTATTCGAAAGGGATGAGAGCGAGATAGACGGAAGACTCGACTGCAATAGTCGACATATTCCGTAGGATTAGTCTGGGGAATAAGCCAAAGTGCACAGCTCGGTAGGTATATAGCTACTGTATCGAGGAAGGGGAATAAGTGGCGGAGAGGGAAAAGAAGAGACGCTAAAGTCATATTTGACTGAAGATCTAAGTGTCCCCGGTTCAAGCTCGGGTTTCGGCGATAATTTGTTTCTTTTTTTCTTTCTTTTCTTTTCTTTTCTTTTTTTTTTTTTTAATTTCGTTCTCAATCTCGAGAATCGTCGCTGCTGGGTTGGATATTGGCTTTTTCTTTGAGTGAGATTTTTTCGTGTTAGAATTGTTCCGTGTTTAAAAAATGTGTATTTTTTAATATGTTTAAATTTATGAGTGTACCTTATTTTTTTAAGTTGACAAGTTTATTATAATGTTAAAAATTACGTACATTTTTCAACCTTGTAACTAAGTATTTTTTTTTTTTTTTTTTTTTTTTTTTTTTTTTTTTTTTTTTCAAGCTAAAATACTAATTTATGTAGAAGGCATTTAATAATAGAGAAACTTTGAGTCGCATTCATCAATAATTAAATTAAAAATAATCTCGAATATTTTATTCAATTGAAAATTATTGCAAATTAAAGAGCGAAATATATAGTTAATGTGATTAATCATCTTTCGCGTATACCTATTATCGAGTAACATCTGGCTACTAACCGATTTCCCATTTATTTATTTTTTTAATTTAATAAAAGCCAACCTTTGGTTCTAAATTAACGAACATTACACGACAAGCATAGCATTATAATTTTATTTTTCTTTTCTTACATTATACTCAACGAGAGAACTAGTAAGAAAAGATTCTATTTTTTTTTTTTTTGTCTCCGTTGCTGCACCCGTAATAACACGTACACGTGTCATCTGATTATCGGTATACGTTCTTGTGGTAAAAATTTTGCACATATAAGAAAGGAAGAGAAAGAAGGAATCACATTTTTTATTTTTTTTATTTTTATTTATTAAAAATGTCGCTATTAACGAAATTCTTATGTCAAGCTGCATTTTTCTAGATAAATTTTATTCGCGATGTTTGCTGAAAAAATTTTGATATATAACACAGCTTTTTCGATCGCTTTAATTTTATCGCGCGTTTTAATGAACAGAGCAATATTTTATATATAGTTTATTTTTCGATGCGTAATAATTTAAAAGATTTATGTATTATTCATTTATTTATTTATTTATTTTTTTTTTTTTTTTTCATTTATCGAGTTTTAATATCGTTCATGCAAATCGTAAATTATGATTTTAATGGATAATTTTTATGTATAAATCGTTGGTAGAAAGTGTGTTATTTTATTGTAAAATAATAAAAACTGCGTTTAAAGAAGAAAAAAAATAAATTAATAAATACACTGTTTTATCAATGTTGCGATCAATTATTGAAATATTAAGTTGTTAAAATTTCTCTTTCGTAACTCGATATTTAATTATCGAATTTATTTGATCAAGAGAATTATTACATTGTGTTTTCAATCGTTTTAAAACGCGTTTTTTTTTTTTTTTTTTTTTTCTTTGTAAATGGACTTATGTAATCAAGTATGTTATAAAAAATATAAATCTCGGTGCCGAAATTATATCAATCTTGTATAATCAATTCCCTCAAATTTTATCTGTTTTAGATGTCAATTAACGTTACATCTCCGTGTCCTTATTAATATTAAGCGCGAGTAAACATTGTAAAAACAGCAATATTTTGTTTTCTTTTTTTTAAATAATTGGTTATTTTGTAATATTTAAATATGTTAATCAGCATAATAGACATTTCTATAATAAATATTTTTCTTTTTATAGGCTTCGCGCTGGCGTCCCGATAACGACGATGATTTTCAAGTTTTTCCTTCTGCTATGTAAGTAACAATATTTTCATATGGCAATAAATATTATTATAACGTTATTTTTTTATTTTAAGTGTTTTTAATTCTCAAAAACAACGTTCACACATTCCTTTAAAAATGTCGCAAAATGATAAATAAGGATATTAGAATTCAGCATAAGCTATGTGTATATAAAATTTGTTATTTTACAAGTTTTAATTAACTGTATAAAAACTTCATAAAACAACCTGAAAATGTACATTTCATAATTTCTGTATTGTATATTATTTAGATATGTGTGAATTGTTTTATTTTTAAAGATATAATTGTGAAACATTTTTATTAACAAGAACCCACGTTAAAATTCAAGATGCACATTATACAGCTAGCAATATATTAATACATTTTTTTTTAATTTAATTTAAAAAAAAACAATATTAACTTCATTCAGTTACACATTATTAACAATCATAAAATAATATAAAAAAATATTTGCTCAAATCAATTTGATAAAATACCGTATGAAATTACACGGGCGATGGCAATGATTTTGAAAATCCAGCTCGTCGTTCAATTAGCACAGAGCGGATGGACTACGCGCACTTACACATGTACGTACTCGAGCGAGCAATGAAACAATAAAACACGCTCGAGAGGTCCTCCTCCTCCTCCTCCTCCTCCTCCTCCTGCTTCAACGTATATTTTACAAAGTCCGCGCCAGCGCGAGCAGCTAACGAATTCTGGATAATAATTTTTTTTTCTCGTCCTGCCCTTGTTTTAAGCTCTCGAAACATACCATAAAATCATATCCGTATATATATAGATATATATGCATATATGTGTGTGAGTGTGCGTGTGTGGGTGTATGTTTAAGGAGGCAGGCAAATGCAATACGCACTCGCGTTATATACCGTCGGAATACGCGGGCTTAACGGGCAATTGGATATGCATGACGTCTTACGCTATGTATGTTAAAGAAGAGATAGAGAGAGAGAGAGAGAAAAATTTCGTCGATGATTGCCCAATAATCGTTCTATTGTTGGCGACTCGCTATATCATATGAAGGGGCAATATTTTTCTCCTTTAACGCGAGAGATCCCTCGACCGAATGATTAATCGTCAATTTCAAGGTTACGTTACACACACCCACCCTCACACACATACACATACACACACACACACACACATATATATATATATATATGTACATATGAGCGCAATATGCGCGATGCTCGCGTCGGGCCGGAAATTTCGACGCTGTTTGTATATATTCACTTTTTTTTCGGGGCGCACCGAGCGTAAGCCATGACGATCAAGAACGCGATAATGAGATTGAGAAGAGCCGAGAGAATTGCGAAGAAAATTGGGAAATCTTACGAAGCCGAACTCTCGCGCTTGCCTTTGTCTTTTTTTCAAAAGCTATAGCTCGAGATCTTCGTTCTTTATTTCTTCTTCTATTGCTTTTCTTTCCAGCTTCGAAATTATTTCGCTGCGCAAGCGGCTACTAAATCTATACGGCTGATAAAAGCGTAAGAGAGAGAGAGAGAGAGAGAGAGAGAGAGAGAGAGAAAGAATGAAAAACTTGTAGTCAAAGATGAATTTAAGGAATGTGTATATTGTTTTCTGTTGTACACATTGAAATTCCTTACACTTATAAAATTATATTGTTTCATTTTTTGTATGTGAATATAAAGTATAATTCAAAAAATACTCATTTTAATTTTTCCACTCTCAAAATTTTTAGACCGTAAACCATTCATTTTTTCACAAGTATAGTTGTAATTACGTAATTGATATCAAATTAAAAATTTATTTCTTGTAAGTACTACGGCAAATTTAAATTATTAACTTCTTTAAAATAAATTCTAATTAAATTAAAGTTTAATTATCAATCGATTGTTACACTGCAATTTTCTAAACGTTATTCGTACAATTATTTGATAATAAATTGTTAAAATCAACACAACAACGTAACCATATAAGTAATACCATCAAATCGTCATATAACTTTGTTTATCAGAAAAAAAAAAAAAAAAAAAAAAAAACGAATTAATATAATTCACTGAAAACAGACGCGCAATCACTTAGCTTAGCACTTTAGCCCGGTAATTCGTCTTTTTCTCCACTCGTAAAACTACTCGCATTGCCAACAACGGCAAAACGATTATTCAATTAGCCTTTTCCATTCGAATTACCGATTATCAAGCTAAGCGCTAACGATCCGACCGATTTACGGAAATTCAACTCTCGAACTCAAACGCAACTGAGTATTTCTGCGTCGATTGCCGCGGCTTGCTTCGTTCGCGCGCATGTAATAATAAGATCCATCCGCGATGAAACTTTTAACGCGAGCTTCCAAGTCTAACTTTTTAAACGCCCGCTAGCAAGCGAGCGATCGTTTTAACTAATTGATTAAACTCGCTCGTATCCCGAAAGAAAGAGAGTAGTAAGTTTTTGGTAATTTTCTTTTTTTTTTTTTTTTTTGACTCTTCTTCTTATTTTCTTCGTCTGTGCTCTTGTTTGCCCTATAGTAAGAGCAACGATCGGCATTCACTCTTATCCATCTTCTTTTTTTCCATTTCTCCTTCATTTTTGTGTAAGAAGTGCACTCGACGCAGTTTCTCGACTCTTTTTTTTTTTTTTTTTTTTTTTTTTTTTTTTTATTTATTCTTCTCGTTTTTGCGCTTCTTCGGCTTCTACTTCTTATTCCTTTTTAATGAGCACGACGAATTAAACGAGGTAAGAATTGCTTGTTCATTTGTGCTAATGAATTTGCAACTTTTAAGCGTTTATATTTAGCCTTAATTCACCAATTCCGAGGAGTTTAATTGCTAACTCCATTGCGAAAATGAAGTTACAATTATAAAATTGTTAATTTTATTCTGTTTTTTTTTTTTTATTTTAGGTTACATTAAATTAATTGCTTTATAAGGACGACGTAAACATTGGAAAATGCTCGATTCAATGTTGATAAAAATTATAAATTATATGCAATAAAAATGAAATGCAGTGTAAATTACTTTTATTTATTTAAGTTTTTGATGTACTAATTATTTAAATAAATATACCTGTATATTTTTTTTATTTTCAAGCCAAAGCACAATGTTTCATTCATTTCTTGCTTTTTTCATTTTCTTTCAATTCTTTCATTTTTTTCTCTTCATAATAAACGTTATATTTAATAATAAACGAATATTCAATGACAAATATCATAGTATTTTTATATCTTCGTCGACCTTAACGATGCGTTGTTCGTCTCTTTGCCTATTAAAAATCGTCATTTATGCGAAGCTTTTAATAATACCTCGAACACCGTAAATATCTAGAATATTTTCATCGTTTCGCTTAATCCGTGCTTTTCGTATCGTTGGGGATATTTTTCTTTTGGAAAAAAAAATACCAATACGTGCATGTCTAATGCTGCAGCCTTGACATATTCGCATAAGCTTTTTTTTGTATAATATTTTTCATTTTGCGTACATTTTAGATGTAAAGGTTGAAAAAGAAATTATTTCATCTAAATGAAAAATTGTGCAGAAACTAGATTGTTGTAGAATAATTAAACGTTAATAAGCGATTGTTTTATCTTTATTTAAATATACATGGAATAAAAAAGATTTTCCCCTTTTTTTCTATCGCAGATGAAAAATCATTATATTTTATAGATTCTTTAAAGACAAGGAAAAATTTCATCTTTCAACTTATAATTGCATCTTCGAAATGATCGGTATTGAATAATTATCGATTACGATAATTATAGCTTTACCGCTATTTAAAATCCACAATTATGTAAATAATGTTCGATCGATTCTCAAAGATACTCGCACGCATTTATAATAAAAACCGATACGAGTGTTCAATAAAACTCTAAACAATTCCCTCGACATTTCATACACGCATCCGACAAACCGATCAATCTTTTTTTTCTCTCTTTTCTCTATTTAAACTATCTATATTCATAGTATACGCATATCAACCATTCCCGCATCTTATATCCGAAGCGTTCTCGTTGTTCTCAACGTTAAAGTAAAGAAAGCAAAGAAACGAGTCGGAATAACAAACGATTCTTCATCAATCTATCCTCTCTCCCTCTCTCTCTCTCTCTCTCTCGCTATGCGCTTACCATTCGCAATCGCGTATGTATCGATAGTTCTTCTTCCTTTTACGGGCGGACGGAAACAATCGTTCTTTTGTTACTTTTCTTTTTTACTTTCATTCGGAGACGAGATATGTTAGAAATACGAAGGGACTATCTGTACTCGACGTGCGTTATTTTACCAAGGACGTCGAGAATACATCTCTCTACATATATCTCTAGGTATTTATTTCCTTTATTCTTTCGTCGGTGATGCGTGTACGCGGATTTTCTTCCTCGAAGACGACGGGAGTTTATGTGAGCGGCGTCGCACGCATCGGTATTCTTCGGTAGTTTCGATACACGCTTTGCCTTTTGATTCTTACACGCTGTATCATAAGATAGAAAGAGGATGTGGAAATAAATATTAATCTTACGACAGTCGTCCTGTCTTTTAGTTTTCTTTTGAAGTTGAAGGAATAGTACACGAATTAGAAAAACTAAATTTTGTAAATTAAAATTGTAATGTTGTTTCTATTTTTTTAAAAGAAGATACATTGTAAGAAAATAATCTTATCAATGAAAGAGCGTAAAAGTTAAAAAAAAAAATTACAAATTAAGAAAATCAATTGATCTAAATATTGTAAAAAATTTTATTTATTGCGTTCGATATATTTAATGATTTTTAAACAATCTTATTCCATTATTAAATAAAACGAACATTTATCCAATGAAAAATAAATAAAACCATCTCATTCATCGTTTGATAGAATTTAACGCCAAGAAAAACTTTGTACAAAATGTCTTACTCAACCATTCATTCCAATTATCAAAGTATAATACGAATCTCGTAGAGAGCTATATAAATGGGTGCGGAATAATGCAACGCGAGTTTACATATAAATTCGATAATAATTTATGCAAAGCATAGCCCGCGAGAGACAACTTTATTACACATCCTTATCCAAGAAGGAATGCGCGCGAGGTGTCGATAACCTCATTCGTACATTCATACATACACACAGCGAAGGATGGACGAGTTCATATATATTCAGGGTCTTGCGCAAGTTGCGCCGAGCGTAAATCAGGAAGCGTCGCTATCCCTCTCTCGTACGCAAGATCGTAACCTCGAGTACTTTTGTGGATGTGCACTCGTATGTGCGTTTGCGTGTATAACGAAGGAAGATTCACGAAGTAAGGAAAAAACAACGAGAGAATCGGTCGCGTAATTTGTTGGGATTAGGAGGATGTAGATGTAGCAAGATACATGTGCATTAGGGTAATGCGTATAATTGCTTTATTTTCCTTAATTTTAATATAATTATGTTTATGTTAATTTAAATTTTTTATGTAAAATCGTTTATAGTTGGATTAAATGATAATAGGAATATTTCAATTGCCATCGCGATATTTTGATTATTAGACTTTTAGCTTTAATCAATTAAATTATAAAAACATGGAAAATACGCTGCTGGATTGATAAACTTGATTCAATATTCATTAAATAAATGTTTTAATTTAACGCAACTTGTAAATAAACATTATTGCTATTCTCATTGCAAGTCTAAGCATCGATTAGATTTTTTTTTATTTAAAAATAGTCTTAAACGGGTACTTTAATTATGCATTAATTTTATTTACGTTCGTCGGTTTCTATAATATTTCGCAATACGCAGATGTAAAAAAATCATGAAAAATAATCGTTCGCTTAACTTATCATAAGTACACAGTAACAAATGCGAAATTATCTCTAATGTTTAATCATTACAAGACATTAAAAATCTCAGTACACCTTTGCTGAGAAAACAATCAATAAATAAGCATTTATTAGACAAAATATATCGAAATCAATTTACGCACACACAAACTTAAACAAAACATACTCAGTTAAAAAAAAAAGAAAAAAAAAAAAAAAAAAAAAAATTAGAATCAATGAAAAATGTGCAGTGTGAAGTATTCGAAAGAAGATGCGAGTAATCGGTACGTAAAAGGGAGAAGCTTAAAAAATGAAACGAGCGAGAGAACGTCTAAAGATGATTTTATTACTCCTCGACGCTTTGCGTAATCATAAGTAACGAGATACCGCTTGGTTATAAAGAGAAAGAGAGAGAAAATTTTAGATTAGCTCAGATGCGGAATAAAAAAAAAAATCTGGATATCGTAAAGAGAATCGGCGTTAAGAGTATATAGTATATATGTATAGCATTGGAAATAAAATATGAACTTTTCTGTGTCGAAGGTAAATTAATTTCCCTTTCATAATTAAATTGCTCGTATTATTGCGTATGAATTTACGATTATTAATCGTCCGTATTAAATTAAAAAATACGCGATATTTTAATAATCGCACAATAATTTAATATTAATTCGTGCGTTACTTGTTTTAAATTTGCGCTTTTTCGCTTAAAGCAACTTATTATAAAGTTTAAAAATATGTTTATATAGTGAACGACGACGGATTTGAAGATTATGATAAACTCCGTGATCATATATACTTCTCTTTTATCATACAATATTAGATTGCGTGAATCGATTAATTGGGTAAAATTAATATTTATTACGCCGACACGAAGAAAAATTACAATCAATCGATATTACATTAAAATTTTTAATCATAAACGCATGCAAAAACGTTGTTAAAAACTAACTACGATCAAACGCGTAATTAAAATTTGACAATGTCAACGATCGAATATTAATAACGACTTATTTTATTGCGATATGTCGACAATAGCGATTAGCTTTATTTTCGATTAGTTCATTCTATTCGACGCCTGGATAATTCGTGTAGCCATACCGCTACTGCTTTCATCCCGGCGCATTATGTATCGCAATAACTTTTACTTTATACCTTTAAGACGGTTATTATCGTCCAGAGATCCATTTGTGAGAAGAAGGGAAAACAAAGTTAATCTTATAGTCAAAATTAACTCTGCAGTATAGATTAATTGACGTTAATTTTTAACTTTAAAAAAAAAAAAAAAAAAAAAGAAGAAGAAAAAAGAAATGTTGGTACAACTATAACGAATAATAAAAAGTTAAGATGAAAATTTTTTGTCGCTATCATAAATATCGAAACTGGAAATCGTCAAAAAAATAATAATCTATTTATAAAAATTAAATCTCTATATGATTGTATTGTAACAATCCACAATACAATATCATATTAAACAATTGTCAACATCGATTTATTTAAATTACGCGACAGTTTACAAGCAATAAATAATTTTATAACGCACGATAACTTTTAAATCACATTGTATACATGTTCGATACGACATAACATTAGATCGTTCGTTGACGGTAAGCTTCGAAAGGCTGCTATCTTTTTCCAATGTATCCATGTTAAGTCGCTTCGTGTAAACGATGAGAAAATGCCTGTGCGCTGTCATCATCTTTTGACAATCTGTTTATTATTATTGTTGTTGTTTTTGTTGCCATCATCATCGTTCATGTCATCGTAGTCAAATTCTCGTCTCTCGGAATATACCGTGGGATGAGCGTAGAAAACGTTTGGTCTTTCATCTCATGAATTAATCTTTCTTACTTGGGCTTTGACCTTAACTTACTTATCGTTTTGAAATATAATATTGAAAATTTTTAGAGATATTTTTCTTATTTACGTAACAATTGCGTTATTATTTCGAGTAGCAATTTATTTAAATAATTTCTTCATAAATTAACAATCCGAACCTCATTCGTCGATCATTTATTATCGACATTAATTGTCAAGCAATTTAAAATATTAATAGGAAAAAAAATTATAAAAAAAATTCATTCTATTAATTTTTAAAACCTCTTGATCATAAAATAAAAGAACAAAATTCTCTCTCCATTAATTCGCGTTCCATCAAATTTTTATCCATCCTTACGTCAATTTCATAAAAAAAAAAAAAAAAAAAATCTTTATACCTCGTCAAGACCTTCGACGCGAAGAAGAAATACGAGCAAGATCGGCAAATGAATGTAAATCTTCTTCCCTCTCTTTATCTTTCTCTCGGTAAAAGTCAAGGATCGTAGCATCTCCGGACTATACAGCTTCTTTCTCTCGCTCGCTCGTGACCTCGAGTGCACCGTACGGGGTAACGGGTCGAGGTGTGCACTGGCTATACATATATATACAATATATACGTGTACATCCTGTATCGTAAGTGTTCGTTATTTGTGTATATATATACATAATAAAAATGTACGATCGATGAAGTGCGAGATGGATGAGTCGAGAATATTTTCGTCGTGATTTTATCATTTTTCGCTTAAATTTTCTATTTGACCTTATGTTTTCTTTGACTTTTGCAAGTTAGGAATAAACGAGTCGATTGTTGACGTTTTATTTTTGGATATTTGTGAAAGATGCGAGTAATTTTAACGATAAATTCATTCGATGGATTTGCTAAATTTGAAATGTCTCGTTAAAATCAATGGACTTTTTTATGTTAGATTTGCGTTTCTGAGATTTTTTTTGTTTAATTTACGACGATTGATGGCCTTTGTATCGTTTATTATGAGCGTACAACAATCCATCCAATTTCTAAAATATCGTGACAAAATGTAATTGGCAATAAGAGTTGTAAATTAAAAAGTTTATTAAATAGAAAAATTTTATTTTTAAAAATCGTAAAATTACAATGTGCATTATCCATTAATTATATCTTATATTACTTAAAATGATATAAATTTATGTTGCGCGGATAATCTTATCAGTTTTATTCGTATTCGTTAAAAAACCATGCGATATCAGCGAGATATGAATATTTCAAAATGCATACGAAAAAATAATAATTACATTTATAAGATAGAAATTTGCCAAAGTAATAAAAGAAAAGGAAAAAATAAAAGACTGAAGATACTGAGATGGAAAAACAAATCCTCTTCCTCATATTTACAATCTTCACCTCAACGCGCGACGGTTCGCAAAGCGAGCCAATGAATATTCGTCATTTATAGATTCCCTTCGAACTCTTAGCCTATTCTAGAGGTGAACCATTGCCCGGGGCACCGACGCGCGATAATTATTATTCTCGAATCACTTTCACGCGCCCTCGGCTCTTCGAGACCTACACGTTTTATATAAAGATCCCGTACGTATAAATTTATCCGTACACACGAATGTGTACAAATGTCTGCGTATATGTATAGGATAAAGAAACGATTTTCGATCCAAGCCTTTTTCGCAATGTTATCTCGATGGTGGAATCGATAATGCGAGGAATTTCCCTCGAGAATTTATTCCCGCAGAGGCTCGAACAAGATGGTTTTCTAACTTAATGTTAAGGACACGGTTTTTCGTGCGAGGAATGTTACGAAGTCGTGGACCTACTTTTCGTTAATGGTATTGTCTTTGTTTTATCTTATTTTTTTCTTTGATTTTACACTATTTTCGATGCTTGGTGTCATTTTAATGTTTTGCATTATCGTTGTTAATATTAAAATTGTTCAAAAAGTATTTCAATAAATTTAACAATATTCGCAGAATAATTTGTTATCTACTACTTATCATTAAAAAAAAATAATAAACAACGTTTTACAAACTTTCCAATTTATAATTGCAAACTTTCTCAATATAAATAAGTTATAATAATTGCCATAATTCATTCTCATTATTTTGAATAAAAAAAAAAAAAATATATATATATATATATATATATATATATATATGTGCATCCACAAAACACTTCCATTCAATTTCCATTCGACTAAGTAATATTTGCGCGCGAATATCACGAAGCATTAGCTCGATAAAATATTATCTCCATCGAATATCACTTCTTACGGCGCGTTAAATTTTTACGGCGTTAATCGCCGCAGTGTCACGGTCAATAAAAGCCAACCGAACCCAACGATTTTTTTAACCGAGTTAAATACACGTTAATATTACAACGATGTGTTGTAGTATAGGAAACGGAAGATGAAAAAAAAAAAAACACGATTTTTTTTCTATATTTGTTTCGAACGCATGCAAAATCTATTGCATAAAAAGTTACGAATAATTTTTCAAGCGACGATATTATCTTGCAAAGGTTATCTTTATTTTCTTCCTGAGTTTATATTCTTTTTTACTTTATATAAAGACAATTTTTCGTTTGCAAAATTTTGTCGTATGCGATGATCGTCGTTGAAGTAATTTATTGTTTTAAATAAACGATAACGATAATGTAATCGAACTATTTTTATTGCGCACGTATATTTATATACTTTAAAAATTTTGCACGCTCGATATGTTAGATACTTATGGCGTGAAAATTAAACATCGAATTAAAGTAGGTCAAATTAATGAGACTGAAGCGATTTTTATACATATATTTATACGTTTACACTCACCGATTTTATACGTCGCTTATAATTCTATCAATACCGCTTCGCTAAAACTATATTAAGATCGTCCTAAAAATTAACAAATTCGTTTTCTCTATCTCTCCTTCTCCTCTTATTTTACACGACGACGAGTTATATCACATCCGATTTTTAGATTTTACCGATTGCATCTTATTTTTCTACCTTCGCGTATGAATATTTAAGATGGCGTAGCGTTGTGCGTATGATGTAAGTTCGATAATCTAGTTATTATGGCATTTTGATTTATGGCGGATGATTTTTTTTTTTTTTTTTTTTTTTTTTTTTTTCAACACGTTGTGATATAAACAAGTTTTTATGCGTAAAAAAATGTTTCTAAATGAGGTGATGATACATATCTTGTTCATCATTTTGACAGTTAATATTAAATATAGAATAGATGAGTTATAATTTGTTTATTAATTTAATTCTTAATAAATAATGATGAATTCTCAATAATTATCGAATTAATCATATCTTATTGCTAAAATTTTGCATTATCCATTATTTAACTCCAGAGAATTAATAAAATTTATGTAACGTTTACTTTATTCCGCGCATTACATATTCTCGAAATTTTTCGCAGTAACGACTTACGCCTATATAATTATAAAACAGTATGTGCATAAGAACGTTCCATTCACGCGTTGAGATACGTTACGCTATTTATTTTTTTTTTTTTTTTAAAAAAACTTTTTCTCTTTCTTTAGTCTCACGAAGAGTCAGTTGTTTTATGTAGAATTCGACGTATTATGCCATACGCTCGTCAATTATGACGATTTCTTTTTGTTTTTCCTTTCACAGCGTTATTCTGTCTCGGCGAGAAGTTATTTTGATGAATATCAAAGTAGGCGTTACATTCGCAGATTTGTGTACGTCTCGCTAGAAAGTAGGTCGATCGTCGTATTTTTTTTTTTTTTTTTTTTTTTGTGTATTTTTTCGGATTCCTTTGGTCGATTAAGTGCACGGAAGATCGATAAAGTTTCATAACGAGATTGGCATAATATTTGATGCTTTGAAAATCAACTTGTATCGTTGATTTTTTTTTTTTTTTTCGTTTATATGTTGATGTACATTTTAATACCAATTGATGATTATCTTTTTCAATAAGTATATAAAAACAAATGAAATTTTGTAACTATACGTTTAGATAAAGATAAATTTGTGATATTGTACTTGGTAATTTTATTATCAAATAAAAATATCATTTAAAAATGAATAAAAATAGTAATAGACTGATGGACATTTGTGCATTATATTGTTATTGTAAATTTTCAGTTTATATTTTCAGAAAATAATTATATGCAATTAATTTAAATGTATTATTTGTATTTTATATTTTATTATTCAGCGCCAATTATTCTTTAATAAATTAATCATATATAATTTAACTTTCCTCAAATACACGCATAGAATATCTCATCGCAAAATTAACACCGAGACTTTTTTAACGCAGTCATTTCGATTAGAAATAAAAAGAGGTAAAGAAAGCGTCAATCAAGTAAACACCATTTCGCAAATTAATCAAAATAACCCAACTGCACGAGAGTACTCCCGCTCGTCTCTGCGGCGAAACAAGCTGCACAACGTTCGCGCACCTGAGCACACCCTAATTGAAATTCACGGGGCATTCGAGCGTCGCATACACCGAGAATAGAGAGAGATATAGCTTCTATGTCAACCGCGAGCATTAATGGAGACGTCTACGCTACTGTCTACGTATACGTAAGTACACACCGAGGAGAAGAAGAAGAAGAAGAAGAAGAAGAAGAAGAAAAAGAAGAAAAAGGAGGAGTCAAGCGTAACAATTTAACGAGTTACGCGGCAGCAGGTAGAGAACCCACCGTGTCCGAGACGTAATTGGGCGGCTGTTGGCGATAAATTAAACGATCGATCGATAATACGTGCACACGCGCGCGCGCGCGCATCCGAGCGATCAAATTTTACCACCGGTTATACTTTATACAAGCGGCGAGTATATATACAAAAGCGATGGGGACGATGTTTAAGTACACGAGATATTAATTTGTGTTCTGGGCGTGTATTGCCATCACGATACAACACGGGACGTGATTTTACATATTTAATTATGATGTATTATTGGTTAATTTTGTGGCGCTCGAGCGAGATATTGGATTGTTTTATTAGCGTACGTGTTAAACGTTTTGACCAAGGTGTCATTCTCTCTATCGGGCTGACGAATGATTTTATTTGGATTCATTACAGATTTTTATCTTTTTTAAATATAAACAAGAGCGAAAATTTTAAAGAAAATTTTGACTTTGGATAATTAAAAGCAGCAAATTTTATTCTATTATCACAAAGAACATTATGAATTAAACCATTACTCTTACTCTTATCGAAATTCTAATCTAAAATTTGAAAATTTCACCTTTCAAAACTCTTCTCAACCAATATCTAACTAAATATTTTTCACTCTCCGCTATAAAGTAATTATAACATTATAAGCAAAATCTAATTACAGCACGGACAGCCCGATCAAATGTTAAACAATAAGCAACGAAAATAAAGAACGATAAGCCATAAGGAAAAGCTTCGCATCTCGCGTGCGCGCATAATCTCACGGCGGTTTGTTTCACCATGCAGAAACATCTGCGCGTGTCGAGCATCCATAGTCCGCCGAGATAAAATGTTATCCATAACGTAACCTCGAGGGGTAAATAAGTGGTACATGAGATGTGCGCACAACTCTGTATACATAAACTTTGGGCTATCGTTACATTTGGTCGTTTCTACGTATACTTATGCGTGTATATATATATATATATATATATATATATATATATATATATATATATATATGTTGTTCATGCACACGCATCTACCGCGTTTATTTTTTTGCAGAAAATATAGCCGAGGCATGAAATAAACGACGATAAGGAGATCAACGTAATGGCGGAAGTTTAAAGCGATGGAATATTATACACGAATATTATATCCCTTTCTTTTTAACGTCAAGTGCAGAATACAATAAAGTTTTTTGTTCCCTAGTTTAACAACGTTAAACTTGTGAGTTTGAATTTTCTTTTTTTTTTTTTTTTTTTAAAGAAATACGTTTCGTTATAATATGCAACGGAGATTTTTTAAAAATTAAAAGTCGCATACGTACAATAATTCGGTAGATTTACTTTTTTATCGCGAAAGATTATTTCGAGTGTGAGCGCAGCAATGCTGTGTTTTAATCGGAGGTAAGCTTTCGTTGCGATGTTATATTATCTTATATTTGTAAAAAATATCCATACACCGCCAATCGATCTAAAAAAAAAAAAAAAAACAAAAAAACAATCATCGCTAAATCATTAACGATGTACATAAAAATATTCCGATAATAGCGTATTAAAAAGAAATACACTTTTATAGGTAACCGATAAATTTCACCAACGCATACCTTCACAAATATTGCGTATATCCGAGAACATCTCTATCTCTTTGTCTCTCTCTCTCTCTCTCTCTCTCTTATTCACTTTCAAGCTAAAAAGAAGCGAGATGGCGATCGCAAATTACGACACACGCGTTAATATACGCGTCCAGCATCTTTATATAGCAACGGCGAACGTTTTCTAGGCCGAATCACGCTCGATTTTTCCCATCCGATGAGACAGAGAGAAAGAGTGAGAGAGAGAGAGAGAGAGTGAGAGTGAGAGTGAGAGAAAGAGAGAACCGGTAGATAGTAATCGAGTTGCAGCTCGATAAGTATATACCGAGTGCCGATTTCACGTACGCGCATCGCGAGCTTGCCCTGTAGTAAATAATATCTACGTACTCTATAGAAAGTATACTCGAGAGTACGTTTATACGTACCTATATACATACACACACATACACACAACTGTGCGTCGATGGAAATCCGAATGTTTACATCGGGGAGAATTCCAAGCACCTTATGGCTTTTAATAGAATCTCGCATTGCGATATCGCTCTATAGGAGTATGTACTTATATACATATACGTGCGGGAGTCTATATGAGAGAGAGAGAGAGAGATTTAGGTCGGCGTATATCGAATGTAGACCAACGGCAGTTTCGAGTCGCGTAGCTACAGCTGACTGCGTGGAATCGCGCTCGCGCGCCCGCCAGTATTGTAACGTTATAATATGCGGATGCCATGGGCGCGTGCGACGCGACGTTCAGATGCGTTTAATGCGTATTACTATGTGCGAGGGAGAGATAGAGTTGATTGTGCGAATTGTTATACATTTCGCGGCTAGCGAAATGCTTTGTTTGGGAAAGCAAGTGTGGCTCGTTGTTTTGATGAGATATTATGGAATACGTCGTAGATTATGTATGAGTGTTTTGAAATTTTCGGACGTTTAAGAAGTCGTATGCCGACGGGAATTTAACGGATGGGTTTGCTGATTTTGACACTTTGTTAAATGTGTTTTATTTAAAATGTATTGGTATGATTATTATATCGAGGTATATAAGTAGCTTATAGTTCTATATTAATATTTAACATTTAATCTTAATATTATTAATAAAAAGAAAATAATTTATTAATCTGTTTTATAAAACTTATAAATGAGAATAAACAATACTACGGTTATTAAAATTATTTGTTTTTTAAATAATCTTTTCGTTACTATTTATTACTACGCATAATATGTGAATAAAATAAATTATTCATCTTCATAAAATATCGAAAAATGTAATTAAAGATTTTAACAATAACGTTTTTCTTTAAAAGTAGTTCAAATATGTATTTTCTTGATAGCTTGATGATAAATGTTGATATAGCAAAAAAAAAAATTTTTTTTACTTTTCAATGATTGTTCTAATTATCTGCAATCTGGAAAATCTTTATCATCTTATTGAGTTAAAAATATGATCTTTATCACGATTAAGAATAAAATCTTGACGTTTGAAAGAAGACTTTCCAAATTATTACAACAATTTATCATTACAATAAGATCATTATTCTCGCATTAGATTAAATTCTCTCAATTTTTTAAAAAATCTACAACACCACAAAAATAAAAAAAACAAATTACAAACATATTTACAAGGTGTTGAAATATCTAGATCAAACAACCTATTCATCAGAAAAAAAAAAAAAAAAAAAAAGAAAAAAAAAACAAATTCCCTAACCTTTCCATTCAACGACAGCTGCACACAACTCAATCAGATAATCGCGATGATCGCGCGAATAACGCACAAATAAAATATCGCGTCCGAAATTTCGAAAATGGAATCGTGCCCGTGTCGTCAATCGAAGCGTTGTTGACACTCGACTCGTCGGTTAAGGAGTGTCGCATAACGTTCCGTCAGACGGTACGGCGCGTTGATTTAATCGATATCATCGGACGCGTGTAGCTATACACTCGGACGTGTCTGGCTCTCGTCGCCTCTTCCTTTCTTTCACACTCGGGAGCATTTCGGTGTGTAGACGTTCGGAGTGACTGATGATTTATGATTTTGACGATTGCGTTCTCCATACTCTCTCTCTCTGTTTCGATTTTATTTTGTTTATTTTTTGTCATTTTTCAATATATTGTGAATGTTTGCTTGCATAATATTTTGATTGTACTTTTATTTTTTTTCTGTTAGATAAGGTTTTTAATAAAAATGTAAACATATTATGTAATATTCATATTGTAATATTATTGTACATTATGTAATATGCATATAGATTATAAACTTAGGGAAAATGTAAGTAGAACAAGGCGAGTACTGCAAGACAGTGAGTTTTAAAAAAATCAATCACTTGAAGTATCTACGATCAAAAAACTTATCAAAACCAAGATATGTTATATTGTTTATGTTAAACATTTAAATATCAACTGATTAAATCTTAGATTAAATTCTTATTAATTAAACACATTTAAAAAAATATTAAACAAATTTTCATACTTACCATTAAGCAATATATCTAACAATAATAAGGCCGTCACTTTAAACGGACGCTAATCTCTGTTGATCCGAACGTCAGCGATGTTTATCAAACATAACATCTGCTTCTCTCTCTCTCTCTCTCATCCTCTTCGCGTCCACTTGTCTCCTTTGAAATGGAGACGGGAGATACTTTTGAAGAGGCGGGAGATGCTGCACCGGTACGTTTTGACGCAACACACGAGAACCAGGGCTTTGACTCTCTCGTTCCACCTGTTAATTTCTCATTGACTTCTCTCTCTCTCTCTCTCTCTCTCTCTCTCTCTCTTCCTCCCTGATACTTTTTAGTTGTACTTTGATCCATTGCGATATGATTAATGATCGCGATTGGTAAATTGTTATAATGAAGCTCTCTCACGTGACATGTCTGCTATAAAAACTACCGAGTGGACTCGAATTCAGAGTGACGTGAACTATTTGATTTGCGCGTGATTTTAGTGTCAAAGAGTCTTTTAAGTAATAAGAATATCCTTTTGTTGAGGTGTAGTCTGACAACGACAATAATAATAACAGGTTTATTATTATTTTTTTAATAAATAACGAAAACAATTAATTTTTTTTTTTTCTGTGATTTTGAATTACATGAAAAAAAAAAATTTTTTGTTCACGGACAATCAAAAGTTTATCCAATATTCAAAACTGGCAGAAAAATCATTGAAAAAATTAATTTCGGCAAAACGCAACCCAACAGCTCGAGTAAAAAACTAATGCGAACAAATTGGCAACAGGTGTGTGTTCGATGGGTGTTCCTCTACGCGCGCGGGGATTTTTGCGGGAAATTATTCTCACGGCGCGGATGTAAAGGAAGCCAGAAAGCTCACGTGGCATCCGTTAGTCTGGAAATGCAAATGTGCGCCGAAACTATTCGACGGTATGGAGTCTCCTCTTCTTCTTCTTCCTCTTGGCTCATGAATATTTCACGATGCGTGTTTTACATTATTTTTGACGCGCGCGTATATGTTTGTTTGCGTGTGTGTGTGTGTGTGTGTATGTGCGCGCGCGCATACGTGCAAGGAAAAAGTTAAAATGCAGCCGACGTAAACGTCGGGACTTTGCCTTCGAATACGACGGCGACGTATTCGAGGATCGTTTTTTCAATGCGTCGTTCGTTATAATTTCGAGCATCTGAGAATTTTTATTACCCTGTCGTATGATAAATTTTTAGTATAATGCAAAAGTTTTATAGATGCAACGTTGGTATTATTAGCGGAAAGAACGCTGGCGAATGTCTTTTCCTGTTATTGATTATATTTTGTGTATACTTTTGTAATAAATTTACGATATCTGAAGAAGATAAATAAAATAATTATATAAGATAAAATAAAATTCTTATTATGTATGCATAAATACTTGTGATATGATTCAGTAAATTATTTCGATAGTTTAAGTAATTGCCGCTACTGTACAACAATAGATTCTTTATAATTCATTAAAATTATTCAAGATCTTTGCTAAAATATGCGTATTGTTAATTTCAATAAGTAATTTAACAAAGTAATCACGTTTCACGATAAATTTTTAAAGAAAATAATCGCACATCGCGATTCGCATTCAATAAAAAAAAAAAAAATTAGAAAAAAAAAAAAAAAACGGCATCACAACATCGATTCTACGAACTTACAAACGATAAAATTTGAAAACGAAAAAAAAAAAAATAAAGAGAGAGAACTAAAGGGTTAGAAATAAAAAAAATCAAGCATGAAAATCAAGATCGCTCGGGCAACGCTCGGATACGTTTCCTCGATTACGGATGCAAAAGTTCACGAGGTCGCGATAGATTACGTTTACCTGGAGTCCTCGAGGGATAAAAACCACTTCGAGCTTTTTCCTTGTATTTTACGCTCGTTCAATCGGTAAGGGCACTCAAGCGTTATTAAATTATTGACGTTGAGAGAACGAGGAATTTTACAAATGGAGAAGGAAAAATAAATGACGAGTAGTACCGGAATATTTATCGTATATATTAATGCCATGATTTTTTTTTTTTCTCCTTGGCGTATCTCTCGTTGATTAATAATGTACTAATGTATCGAGCGAGAGAAAAGAGAGATAAAGGATATAGTAATATCGTCGATGAGTATTTTTACGCTTTGCCAAGTGGAAAATGTAACAACGACGAGTGCCGAAGTAATATGCGCAATATTATTGTTGTTATGAATTGAGATAACGAATAATTTTTTATTTTTTATGATACATTACTAAAGTTTTTTTACGAAAGTTTGAATTGCAAGAAATTTATATAAGTGAATAAACTGATAGTTTATTAAATGAAAAAAAAAAAAAAAATAATAATAATAATAATAATAATAATAATAATAAAAAAATAAATAAATATATTTCAAATAACTTGTTTTGCGAAAAATCAAGCAATTGCGAGAGATTGACAAACAATTTTCATGGCAAACAATTATCAATCACACAAAGCTCCCCAAAAAATCTTCAAACACGATTATTTGCCAAATTTTCTCCCTCCCATAAGAATATCGCTAAAAAGCTTGAATTCACACAATTTTAAATGAAAACTACGGTGCGAATAATTGTCAGATTGCCGTATATTGTTATGGCGACGTCACTCGCGTGTAATTTTCCCGTGATGCGCACAGCTTATATATACACACATACATATATAATCCAATTCAATTCTCGTTTCTATTTCTTGTTGCAGGTGTTGTTGCGGCTACATTTGTACCGGGCCACTGCGAGGAAAAGGTGAGTGTTCCTGAGTTTATTGCGCAAAGGTTTATAACCTTGTGGAAGTATACATATATACGCGTGTGTGTACATGTACGTAATACTTGCGTTAATGGATGCTTAATGAAAGTAAGTCGAGTTACTCCTCGTGAGTACTCGTACTTTATTTTTTTTTATACGACTTCTTTGCTTCATGATTATTATTTTATTGATAGCATTTTACTATTTATTTTTATTTTTTTTTAATTTACCAACTTATGTAAATTTTAGATTTTTCTTAATTTACTAATTTATATTGCGCATAATTAAACAAAGTAAAAAACGCATCACTTATTACGTACTTTTTATAATTAATATTATTAAAGATTTTACATCCAAATGATTACATTACAGAAATAACTTGATTATGATGTAGTCATGAGAATCACAATTGAATAAAATTATTTACAAAAAGCAGTTAATTTTGAATCAATAAGAAGCTTAAATTTGTAAATTTTATTAGTAAAAATGATGAAATATAATTAAAAAATATAAAAATAATTAGGTATCAAGTTAAACGGTGACATAATTTTTTTTTTTTTTTTTTTTTATTACTTACGTAAACAAACAAATACAAAATATAAAAAATTAAAAATAAGTATTTTAGTTGTGCAGTACTGATGTAATTTTTTACAGGTTTCAATAAATAAATGAAGTTTGCTATTGAGATTCATGACGATTTATTCATTATAATTTAAAATGCAAACATTCTTCAAACGCAACGATAGATAAAAAGTAAATCAACAAAAAAATTTTACTCTTTTGTCAATTATGTCACTCTTAAGAAACGTTTAAATTTTTCTTATCGGTTACTTAATCTAATAACACCCAAGTACTCGACAAAGTACTTCCATCCATACCGCGAATTCTCATCCGTACGCGAAAATTATAACGGGCTCTTGTAAAAGAATAACTAAAAGAAGATAAAAAAAAAAAAAAAAAAAAAAAAAAAAAAATAAGAAGGAACGAACGAGTAACGCGCCGCAACGAAACTTAAAAGAAACGGCGCACGCCTCGTTATTCACACCAGTCGAGTGGGTTTCAAGTCGAGTCGCGTTGTTCCACGCTAAATTTTCACCTGCATCTCCACACGCAGCAATACACACGTACGCACACACACATACACACACACACATATATATATACATATAAACGCATTTAAAAACCTTCTCCTCGGTCTCAAAAAGTCGAACTCTTGGGAGTCGTGCGCGCGTGTGCTCCGCGAGTGCCAAGTGTAATTCCCTCCTATATATACAGCAACGAACTTCGGCGTGCACATCCGCGTTATCTCTTGCACGAGAAAGAGAGAAAGAGAAAGAAAGATAGAGAGAGAGAGAGAGAGAGAGAGAGAGAGAGAAGCGTCGGAGTTTCCGGTGACGTTCATCAGATTGGCAAGACAATGGGGATAAGCCGTGACGCAATGGTATTATGGAAGCAGCTCCGCGTTCTATCCTTACTCTACTACTGCCGCCGCTGCTGCTCCTCCTACTACTATTTTGCGCGTTCGAAATCGAGGCGTACTTACAAACACATACACACGTACACTTATATACATGTATACACGTATAAACGCGCGTACACCGAGGCGAAATTTAGCGCGCAACAACGGCGATCCAACTCTTCTCGCTCGTCTTTTTCCTACTCCACCTCCGACACGATTTATTCCGAGCGCACAACAACGACTTCTTCTTTCTTTCCATCGTACGGAACGCGGAGAATTGCTCGTGATCGCTTTGAAATTTTTCTTTCAATTTTTTTTTTTTTTTTTTTTTTTTTTTTTTTACATTTTCTTTTTCGTTTTTCTTTCGCCGCGTATGGGATATATTATAAGCTCGTAGGAAGTCGAATCGACGCGTGCGTTAGACGGTGAACCGATTTCATAATTGGCTCGTAGGAAACTGTTAATATTTTTCATGCCGAATCTATGCACTTGTATCATATTGTGTACGCGATATATGTAATGAGCGTTCTTGTCGTCATCGTCGTCGTCGTAGTTACCTTATTATTGCACAATTTGGAATCGTTGCTCACTTTTATTGCGAGCGTTTGAAAGATTTTTCACTTTGTTCTTTGATACTGTGAATAATTGAATTCTTTTTCTTTGTACTTTTATTCTCGGTTATCGGAGAGATTTTAATTTTCGACAAAAAAAAAAAGAATATGAATAAAAACTGTAAGCGGAAAATTAAATGCAGCATCGCGGAAACTAATCTATAGCTTTTTTTTATTGGTTGTAAATAATTTTTTATACGTGACTAATAAAAATGAAATTAATTGTCAAAAAAATTATGCATGAAAAAGTTTAAAGCTCGTGAAATATTCTCAATCGTGTATTTTTCTATAATTCGAGTAATTTTATTTATGACATCCCAGAATTATTAATTACTTTATAAAGAATAAATAAAAAAGTTATTGGTTACTTTAAAATATATACCATGAATTATAATGATAAAAAAAATAAATAAAACATAAATTAAAAAAAATATATTTTCTCTCCGCGTTCAAAGTTCAAATTAAGCGAAGTAACATTATAAATTAAACAAGAAACTTTAGAGAAAATAAAAAGAACATCACAGAACTCGTCCGGGTCGATCAACTTTTTTCGGTGTCTAATTGCACCCTCGAAACTTGCTCTTCCGAAATTAAAAAAAAAAAAATTTAAAAAAAAAAAAAAAAAAGAAAAAAAGAAAGATCGCGATGAAAAAAAGAAGAAGATTTAAAAAATCAGACTACTTTCTACATAATTTCTTTAGAAAGTCCAACATCGATCTCGTCAAAAAATCTCACACCCACGCGAAAATTCCCAATGCAGTAAAAAAAAAAAAAGAGGAAAAAAATAAGAGAGAAAGGGAGCATTAAGTTTAAACGAATTAAACATTAATTTTGAAAATACGAAAAAATAAAAAAAAAATAAAAATAAAAAAAAAAAAAAAAAAAAAAGAGCGGTAGAGAAACCTATAAACGACGCACTATATTCCAAAACGAAAATTATACGGTCAGGGCCAAAGAGGAAGCGCCGATCGTTGTGCCAATTAAATTCGGTAACGTCGCTGCCGTCAGCTCCAAACTTTTAAAATTTTCTCTCTCTCTCTCTCTCTTTCGCTCGCGGAAGACATATCTATATATACATACATAAAGCGGAATCTATATATACGTATATAAAGAGAGGAGCACTTCTTCTTCCTACATTTTTCCACGGCTCATTAAGGAGGCGTGGGTAAGGCGAGCAGAGTGCGCGAGTAGTTGTTGGCTCATCCTCGTTGTTACGTTCGCTCTAGGAACACCTTTCTCTCTTATATTACTGTATACGCGTGTGTATATATATATACTGTACTATCTTACCCGCGGGTTTGCCCACTCCGGAGTTTATCTCCGTCGTTTTACGTGACCTCACCCTCACCGGCTTTACGCTTACTTTTTTTCTTTCTCTTTTTCTTTTACTTTTAGATTGGTTCTTTCTCTTCTCTGTTTTTTCTTTTTTTTTTTTCTTTTTTTTCTTTTCCTTTTTTTTAGACTGTGTTTAGAACTTTTCCTCAAAGGGTTTAATGTTTCATAATGTTGCGTTTTTGGAAATCGTTGATATTTTTTGTAAATAATAAATTATTATGTTAGAGATACAGGCAAATGATAGATATGTATCGGTAATCGGAATTTTATTTTTTTTTTAAACTATATTTTTTATAAATTTTGTATTTAATCGAGGTAATTTGAAATAAATTATTTTTTATACGTAATAAATTTGAATAAATTTATTTAAAATAATATTATTTAAGAAGCACATTAAAATTATATTTATTTCAAATTATTAAGTATTCATTTTTCGTATATATAGTTTGTAATTTTAAATGTATCGATTTTGAATTACAATTAACAAATCATGCAAATTTTTATCTATTTTTCTTTAAAAAACTAATAAATTATCATTAATAGAATAATTTGCCATTTTTTTTTTTTTTTTAACTTTATTTCGCTTTAACAAAAACTGAAAAAATAACTTTTATTTCATAATAATTAACTTTACATCATCGATCGTTATCGTGAATTTTAAATATGTACATTTAAAAAATAAATATCGCGTAATAAGTACGTATGATTTAAAATAAAATATATAATTCTACTTGTTACGCAAACAGTTTAGTAATAAGTTTATCAAACTAGTATCAAACAATTTGCTTGAATCATCGATTACCGTTTACATCAAGAAAGAGAAGAAAAAAAAAGTAACACGATTTTAATGCACTCTTATTAAAAAAAAAAAAAAAAAAAAAAAAAAAAAAAAAACTCATAGTTGCGACATATACCGTTTTAGTTGATCTTTTAAGATACCAAACAAAGAACTTATTAATCATCAACACCTTTCTTTAAACTGGCGCGATAAAATCGCACATCGCGTTTCGCAAAAGAGGAAGGAAAAAAAAAAAAAAAGAAGAAGCAGCGAGCAAAGTCAATCGATATTCGCGCATCCTATAAAATCGTCCAAAAATACGACAACAAACTTGACACGACGAGCTTTATCCAACGTTTGGTTTTCTTGCGGTTCGGTTTATCGACGATTCCGGGAGTATTCGCGCGTCCAACGAGATAAAAGAAAAATGAGGAAAATAGAAAAATTACGACAAGCGGATTAGATATGTCTCTCTCTCTCTCTCTCTCTCTCTCTTTCTCTTTCTCTAGCTGGTTATGGATATACACACGACGGATAACTCCTATATACGGCTCTTTATATACTTTTTTGCTCGCGCGCCGGCAGCCCGTGACCGCATCGATTTAACGATCGTTTAACTCATATTTCACGCGATGTTGATTCTCCTCGTTGCATCGCGTACGTTTTATGTACGTTGGAGTTTCTTCTTCTTCTTCTTCTCTTCGAGTGTGTGTCCGAGTTTATGTGAGCGATTTTCGAGGCTAGATAAAAATTATCTAACGCGTGTATGTATTATTTCGCATTGCTTGCCGTTTCTCTTTATTATTTTCATATTTGCACCTTTCGTTGCCTTACCTATCGCCGTGGTCATCTCTCTCTCTTTCTCTCTCTCTTTCTTTTTCTCGTTTTATCGTCGGTTATGTGGCCGAATCCAGAATGTTGTAATATTAAGTCGTTCGTGGCCGTCGTGTGCGCCACGATTTATTGTTTTTTGCGCTATTTTATGTATGGATGCGCATCAATTGTTCTCTCGCCTGTTTTTTTTTTCTTTATTTTTTTGTTTTATGATTTTTTTATTTTGTTTACTTAGGATTTTGGTTTATTGCTTTTTGAATTTTACGATCCGGAGGAAGTTTTATGGTTATTTCGATTATCGATCGAATAGTTTTCGTGATTTTCTTTGATTCCTTTTGTTTTTTATAAAATATACAATTTGTAAAAAAATTATAAATTTTTTAACTCAATAAACTATGATAAAAATCATCGAGAAGTCTTCGCGGAAAATTAATCTTAAGAAATGGTGCATAATGCAGCTTCATGCAATACCAGAATTCAAAGAATGAGAAATAAACTATATACTACTTTCTTATTGCGTAGGGATTCGCGCATGCGATATAGGATGAATAAACCGAGCTTCTTCAAAACTTTATTCAAAATTTTCATTTTCGTTGAATTTTGTGCGTTCTTGTATATTACTTCTAAATCTGGCTCAAGATAATTTTAATATTTTCAAAATGAAAAATTCAAATATTTCCAAACGAAATTTTGAATTCGTTCCGTGTAAATTGAATTTTTTCGATTATGCATTTAATTAAAAACTAAGAATTTAGTAGGTCGAAAATTTGAAAATTATTGATCGAGTGAAAAAAAGAAAATTTTTAAATTAACTTTATATAGTATGTGAATTCGATAATTAATTTTGTGTACCTTTAATAAAATATTGCTGATATTTAATAATATACGAATTTTTCATTTTAATGCGTGAAAAATGAATGAAAAATTTTGTTTTTTTAAACAGATTCATGGCTTTTTAAACAAATTTATTACGGTTAACGCCGTAATTCACCATCGTAATGAATTTTTTAATGAAAAATTCATTTTATCTCCATCATCTAATCTTTGAACTCATAAATATTAATTATCCTAAAATTTACTATAATGAATGTTATTCGGAAAATTATTTTAATGATTTTCGCTCATTGCATATTAAGAAAATTTTAAAAAAGTAAAAAAAAAAAGAAAAGATAAGTAGCGTTTATCAATATGAAACTTAAACTCTAAACATTAGCATTCAATCATAATTTAATACCTTGAAATAAATAAATAAATATATATATATATATATATATATGCAACGCAAAATCGTACCAATAAACCGTATAATATTCGCTAACGAAACAATTATTTTGCAACGAAGAAGCCAAACGAAACGCGCGGCGCGCATTTTAATTACAAAAACCAAAAAGCTAATCAAGATGGGCGCGGGCGTAAAATTGCCGGGTAGTAAACGATAACTTGATAAACAACCGCATAGATCTGGACCGCCGAGAGCGCGAGTTGGGAGCTGTCGGGGAATAAAACTTGTTAATTGCTCCGTGGAAACGTACGTACGGATACTTCGGTAAAGAATCGAAGGGTGGCTCGGTAGTCAAGTTTTCATTAAACTTCCCTCGGGAGTACGCATCGATAATTCAATGATTTGGAGTTGCTGCGTTTAACGCCCGTGTATTTATACGATCTCGATACGACAGTTAATTTTGATTTTCTTTTTTTTTTTTTTTTTTTATCAGATATTTATTAAAGTATTTCGGAAATTAATTCATAAAGAAATAACCGATCGATTTTTTCAGTTTTTAAGAATGCACTTACCGTAAAAAAATCGACTTTATAACATTTTTTCTAATTTCAGTAGAAAAATAAGTCAAGAATAAAGCCAACCAACCGTTAAAATTCATTTAGCATCCACAGTTTTCTAAAGTAGACATCAAAAGAGAGAGAGAGAGAGAGAGAGAGAGAGAGGGGGGGAGGGGAGGGGAGAGAAATAAAACGCGGACGAATCGTTTAACGCAAAATTAGCGCTTTATCCGGGATAAAAAAACGTTTCTACCGCATACGACAACATATCGCATTTAAAAACATCGCCACGTATTCGCGTATTGATAAAATAAACCTTTTCCTTGGCGAGACCTTGATTAGCGCAAAAACGCCGCGTCAAAACTGGAGTGCAAATGGAGACGCTCTGCATCGGATGGCTCGTCGCGCTATATACCTTTGACGACGCGCTCACGAGCTAAGGAAGGAAATTACGTCAGTCGCGGAGAGATGGCTTGTAGAAACTCGGCTCTTGAAGTCATTCCGTTCGTGGATGAATGAACGATTTTCCGCTGTGTTTGCGAAGAGAGTACGAGTATCTACGCGTGCACGCGAGCGTATGAACGTAACTTTATACTCGTGCTTTATTTTAAAAGGTTTTCGCGAATTTTAATGTTTAGTTGGAGGTTGTTATGATTCGTATGATACGTATATATAGATATATACGGTTTAAAAATTTGAATTAAATTATAATAACGAATTTCATTTAAATATTGAGGTTAAATGACTAGTTGATTAATTCAAGTTCTTGAATACATTAATTAAATGTAGATGATTGAAAATGAGTTTGGACAAAGAGAATAATTAAGCGCGTTATAATTGTTGCAGAATTTATTCTCGAGTTAATCATAGAAATTGTAATTTAACAGAAGTTACAATTTCAGTTTATATGTAATCAAAATACTAACAATTGATTATGTTAAATGTATCATAACGATAAAAATGTAAAAAAAAAATTAAAAATATGTTTAAATAAAATGCGCGTTGATAATTTGTTCATAATAGCGATAAATCTACAGTAGATGACCATTGAATAGTAATAATTAATTTGATTAATTGACGATTAACCCTAATCATCAAAGACAATAATGATATGCGATATTTGCACAATAGAAAATATAATTAACTTAATTAATCACGTAATTATCATCGAAATAATAAAGATATTAAAATTAATAAAAAGATAAACGATAAATTATAAAAAGCCGTAAGTAAAATTTACAACATACATTAAATATTTCAATAGTTTTACCTTAAAAATTTCATTATTTACCGACAACACTTTTCTACGAAAATTTCTTGGAGCTTATTTTACAACGATTTATGTAATGCAAATATCTTCGTTCGATAATTAGTGATAAATAATTTTTACAATCCAAAACTATATAATATTGTTAAAAGTGGTATACACTTTTAATAATGTACGAAATATACGTATACGTATACTATAAAAATAAAAAAAAAAAACATAATTCATATTTAATAGTTTTCTACGAAATAAATGAGCTATTAAAAGTTTACGACTTTTATATATCTATTACTCGCATATACGACGTAAACGTCGTTAAAAGAAATGCTGTTCCTTCTCTTAAAGCATAAAATGTCGTAAGCTCGCGCTAAACGAAATAAAAATTTAGCGTACTTAGAATACGAATATGAGAACGAAGTATAAAAGATGGAAAATTGATCGATTTTACGAGCTACTCAAATGTCATCGGAACAAGCTTCCGCTCTTTTTTTCTTTTTTTTTTTTTTTTTTTCTTACTCTTCGGCGTGTAATCAAAGCAAGTCGAACGCAGGACAAACTTTCGAGATTAAATAGGGCGATGCTTTACTGATCTTGTTAATTAGCTTAAAACGAACTAATTTACTAGTTCGAAGATTAACTACAAGAAGAAGTTTAATGCTGTATTTACACGGTCGCGTTTTCCTTCTTACATCGAGTTTGTATGCTATTATCTATTCGCAATTGTATTTTTATACGTACAATACATATGTGTCTAAATTTCTGTTAAGATAATTAGTTAATGTAAAATCGATACCTTTAATTTAATCAACTTTTTTTTTCGAAAATTGCATAAAAATAACATTGGTTTAGAAAAATTTTTTTACAATCACTGACATATGCTGGTTAAAAAAAGTTACAACTCTATCTTTCGAAATATCGAAAATATTTATAAAAAGAGTTTACAAAAGATTGAATGTTACTGCACTTCATAAAAATGTATCACTAAGAAAATTTTAGCAGCGCTCTTATTTTTAATGAAGTTTGATGGCTTTGCAGAATTTTTTTTTCAGAAATCTAATTTATTCTTTGCCGTCGGCGTGACTATATTTTTTTTAAGCTTTAAAAAGACATTTTTAATCTCGTAAATTAATTTTTAAACTGCTTGCCATCGATTTTTCACGACGTAAAATTTCAATAAACAAACAAACCAAATATTACGCATTAGAAAATGAACTAAATTTTAGTATACAATAGCAAATTTTCCCTATATTACGGCCATTATATTCATCTCCAATCCATTATCCATCAAACTACATAAAACCTCACGATTCACCATCAAAGTATCATTAATACGGCGGACGTATAAAACTGAAAAAAAAAAAAAAAAAAAAAAAAAAAAATCGGAAAGCTAGAGAGAAAGAGAGGACTAATCGTCTTTAAAATCCTGTCACTCTTCGAAGCGTGCGTGCGCGACACATTCAATTTACGAGCCTTCAAGCAAGCAGCCAGACGTGAATCCCAAGTGCGAAAGGTTGCCATTCGACAGGAGCCGATCGATGCCTGCCATTTATTCGCCACCTCGCCTCGATTTTATACACCGTACCAACCTCTACTCTCTTGTATACATACTATATAGTTACTCGTAAGCGCGAGCGCGCATCCGATAATTTAAGCTCTCCTTTGCGTTTTAAACGTCGGAACGATAAAAAGTTAAAAGAGCGCGGTGTCTTTTATCGCCATAACTCGCGTACATGCGTGCTTCTGGTTTAATTGTCGCATCGCTTTTCATGCGTACGCGTATTATACACACACACACATACACGTATACATACACACATACACATACACATACACATACACACACACACCCACACACGCGCGCACGCACGCATGCACGCACGCACGCATATATATAGAACTTTCATTCGACGGTAAGAAAGTATTACGCACGAGCTAACGATTACCATCTTCCTACCTTTATATATCACTGCTTCTTCTCTCTTTCTTTCTCTTTCTCGTAAAAATAAAAAGAAAAAGAGAAAAGAAAAAAGATAGAGAGAGAGAGAGAGAAGGAACGAAGAGTAGTGCGCGAGTTCTCACGCGCTGCGTGATTCCATTAGCGAGGTGGAATGGGTTCGTTGGGTTTTAAAGCCGGTAGAATAGATATAACAATGAGAGGGAGAATCGCGCCGGCGAGAGAAACTCGGGCGCGAGAAGTGACATTGTATGCGCGAGCCGTTAAGAAGAGTCGTCGAAAGAGAGAGAGAGAGAGAGAGAGAGAGAGAGAGAAAAAGGAAAAGAGATAAGGAAAAGACTCTTCCGACGGCGTTTCCGTTAAGCCCCATCGCGTGAACTGTACGATTAGAAAGAGAGAGGCTGAGCTTTTACTCTCGCGGGAGTTGCGTCATTAAAAAAAGATAGAAATAGAGGCTTATTCCTTTTAATACGTTACCCCTTTCTATTTCTGCATACTCAATTCTACAGTTTTCAATTATAATAATGTGATTTTAATCTTTTGATATAAATATATATTTTAAGAAATAGGTAAGAAATAAAAGAAGGTGAGCACCTTCTGCATGAATTCTTATTTCATGCGATATGTTCGAGCATTTTTTTAATCCGTTTAAGAGAAAATATGAAAAGTTAAAACTTTGTATTTATGTATGTAGTAATGTCAAATTAAAATTGTAGTTTGTACGGTTTCCTTTTTAAATATTGCTTTAATCGTTAGCGAATTATTACTTTAAGTTGCTATTAAAAAAAATAAGCAACAACATTTATTAATAATATTAAATTTGTCTTTAAATAAACGATTCAAATGAATTTCTAAATTATGAAAATTTTTCATAATGTCTTTCCATAAGATAAAAGTATCAATACATTAGATTTCATCACTACCTTAATATTAACTATTAGCACTTGATAAAAAAATTTTTTTTACTTACCTTCTTCCCCACTTTACAAAATCTATTTATATAAATCCCAAAGCATCATCATTCTTAATACATTGACTTTGTCGATTGTAGACATCAAACGATGCGGAAAGAGCGAGGCTGCCGGAATTCCTCTCGGAGCTGGATGTGGCGAGTGCCGAGGCATCGGTGGAAGACGTCAAAGCCTTGAGCAAAATCGTTAAAAGGCTTGCACCTGAAAAGAATGGCGAGTACCTAGGGATCCAAGGTTTTGTTTTTCCTAAAATCATTAACAACTTATAATCATTATATTTTTATTATGATTATAATATTTCATTTGTGAAATTATTTTATTTGTTGTCAGTGTTTTTTGGAAACGAGAATCTTTTGAAAAAATGGCTTAAGGGAGCGGGTATAACGCTTTATAATTAACATTTAATTAACTGTGTTGTTGAGTATGATTGCAAGTAACACACTAATTAAGACTAATTTGTACTAATTACTTCTCACTCACTATGAATTTACATTTATCACATGTGTATATGCTATTGTTTACAACGATGCATGATAGTGATTTATCATGGTAGTAGTACATAAAATAATTATCGAATATAATAATTATACATTATATTTATGTCTAATCTTTTTAATTATTTATCATTTATTAAATGATTTTAAATAACGCATGATAATATTTTCACTGAAAATTTTATTAAAATTTAAATATGTTGAGGCATGCATAATTGATGTATTTATTGTAATCAATCTGTTACATTTATTTATCGATTTTAGAAATATCGGGTCAACCTGGAGTGGACTATCCTGCATTAACGACAATTCCTGCTACGTCATTCAGCTGTCGTGGACAAAAGGGCGGTTACTATGCTGATTTGGAGACAAATTGTCAAGTAGGTCTTTCTTAAGCGTTGACAAAGTATAATTTGAAAAATATAAGTTTAAATTCTATGAAAAAAAAATGTGAAAAAACATTTGCGAAATGGTTTTAACTACTTATTATCATTTTTTTCTTTTTTTTTTTTTTGAAAATCAAAAATGTTATAAAACATTTATTAATTTAATCATTTTTAGGTTTTCCATATATGTGACAACGGAAGGAAAATATCATTTTTATGCCCAAATGGTACCATCTTTCAACAGTCGCAATTGATTTGCGACTGGTGGTTTAAGGTGGATTGCAGTAAATCTGCAGAACTTTATGAACAAAGCGCAGAATACCTCGCTGAAGAAGAGAGAAAACGTATAGAAAATAAAAAGATGAACTCTGAATTCCATAGAACAACTAATGAAGATAGCAATGAACAACGTTACTACCAGAATTCTAACTATGATGGACGTCAAAATGGAAGAATGAATCCGTACGGACAATCTGCCTCACAGAATCAATTACTTGATGGCCAGAATATAAAGGCCAGTCAACCATTTGATCCCAGCTCCATTTATGAGAAGAAAAATACCAGATCAGAAAGTCAACTAGTACATTCAAGCAATCAATATAATCAAGATAGTGATATAACTCATGCTAAGGATGATTACAACAAACCTCATAATAATAGACAGCAAAATCAATTACTTTCAAACGACGGAAAATCAAATCAAGCCAACATCTATGATCAGAGAAATTCTAATAAATATTATAGCAATCGAGTCAAATCTAGCCAAGAGGATGAGTATTTTGGCTCAGCGGCAAATTTAAACGCTCAACGCGAGGACAAACAAAATGTCAAGCCGTCGAAACCACGGACTTTCACACGTCAGAATTTCAATGTTCCTATTCAGAAGGTAACGCCTGGGTATACTGAAACTACAACATTTCGCACAACCACTGTAAGCCCGATTCGTGAATTTCAACATTTAGCTGAGAGTGCAGCTTTTGCCTCAAGTCGTGGTAATCGATACAAGCCACAAAGCTCCAATCAATTCAACAGCTTCTATTCAAACAATAAAGCTTCGACCTCAGGTGTAGAGAATCTTCAACAATTGCAGACTACGACGACAGTAAGCTCATTAAAAGATCGAAACAATAACAACCCACAAAGCTTCATACGATCACGAGTAGGAATTCCAGCATACCCAGGACCAACATTTACACCTATTTTCAAACCCAGAACAACTTTGTTGCCATCAAGAGAAGCACCTACTACGACTCAAAGAGTATTCACAAATACAGATTATTATAGACAAGGCTCTCAAGAGCAATCAACTTACAGTAATTATGAAACCACTACCGTCTTCCCTGAGTACACTACTTCCGAATCACGCCTTTCTTATACTACAAGTAATTATGGCGAAAAAAATACAAATGCAGCTCAGACAACGATGAATAATGATCGATTCACTACATCGGCGCCAATCACAGAAACGCCTTATTATACAAGAGACTCTTACAAAGAAACAACGACACCAGCTGTAAATTATGATAGTAATGAATCCACTACTCGTTATAATGAGCATTATACCGGAGCATTCACCACTGCAAAACCAGTATATAGTGAATCTTATAATCAGAACTCTGTATCATCTAATGCTATCGATAATAATGGAGCTACTACACCGGCTGTTGCATTTATTGAAGATATTCAAGCACAAGATACGGCGAGATTTGGATTGCCTAAATTTTCATCTAAAAATTCAGCGAGAACACAATCACAGACCTATCGATCAAACTTGATCAGTGCATCTACTGAGAAGCCAAGTTGGAATAATTATAATAAAACTTACGATTCAACTCGTCGGACGCCTAGCCCTTACGATAAGAGTGTCACATACCAACATGGAAAAATCATGTCAACACTTGGACCATATATTCCATTTACGAAAAATTATGCGTTTACAACTAGTAGTACAACATCAAAATCATATTATGCTCCTACTACCACAAATTATAATCAAATTTCTAAAAATTTGATATCAAATTCAAAATCGCAAAACTTTGTCTCATCTAATTATGTAAAATCAGGAAGTAGAGCAACTTATTTACCGGAAAAGACAACTCAAGCAACATTCGTTACCGAGAAAAGTCCTTTAGATAGCAGACCATCAAATGAAAGAGAACATGCATTAAGTATGCTAAAATCACTTCAAAGTATCGAAGGAACAGTTTCTACTTTGAATCTTAATACTGCTAATAGCACCAGAAGCGGCTTAGACATTCCAAGTTCATCTGGACCGTCCACATTGCATTCTTTAGCATTGTATTTTGCTAACGCAGATGATAGCGATGAAAGTGACAGACCTACCGATTCTGCTGTCAGCATTCAATATTTCGATACAACACCTAATCCAATTGAAAAGAAAAATACATCAATTATTGAATTACCATCGAACATTTTAACTCAACACACAATTAGTTCTTATGTTGAACTTTTTAATTTAAATAATGCACTTGAAAATAATATAACCGGTGATACTAGTTATGATAACAGCGAAGAAAATTTAACGGATGAAGATACGAGTGATTTAGATATACAACAAAGTGAAGGACCCTTGAGTGGAGTAAAGAAATCAAATAATACAAAACTGAGAGAACTAGCGCAAGTATTCACTCAAGCTTTATCTGCGTATTTGCAAGATCCAGATACGTTTAAAAAAGTACTTACTGAAATACGACCTACGGAACCACTACAAAATATCGAAAATGAAGTAACAACTGCTACTCCAACAACAACTGAAGATTATCCATCCGTCACAAAAGAAAAAGATGAAGTTCTTGATTTTTCGGACGATATTAATGGTATTAGAAGAAGAAGGCCTACAACAACAGTTTTCCCAGAAACCACTAGATTTACAGAAATAACTGATAATTCAAGAGAAACAACCACGTATCAACCTTATTACACTGCTGAATATTTTTCAACAACTACTCAATATCCTGATGAATCATTAAATGAAGCTCAGAGTGGTTATATTAATCAGCCAAATGATGAAAAGATTGAGGACAAATTTTCGTATGAAATTAATAATGTATTCGACTCAAAGAAATTAAATGAAATTGAAAATTATAAATCCACTACTTACAGTGTAAGTAGTTCTTCAAGCAGTTCTTCTGGAAAAGATTATGGTAATTACTTTCCCAGTGAACCCAATAAATATGGAGGTTTCCAAAACAATTCCGCAAGTACTCATGTACCTTATGGTAAATATGTAAAACCGTCCGATGCAACACCAATTAACGATAATTACATTTCTTCATCTACTCCATCAACGTACGAAGTGGAAGCTCCACAAAACTTTTCACCAAGTAAATCAAGTACCAATATCAATGATGATCTACGAGAAGATCTAACACCACCTGCTTATCCAAGTTACGCAACTTCGAATACTATTAACACCATTTCTACCAGCACCACTGATTTTAAATCATCGAGTACTGGAACGTCAGATAATAGCGTTACACCAGTGTATAAAAGACCAGAAGAATCTGTTACAACTACTAAAGAGCCATTTAGAATACGATATTATGATACGACAACGCTTAAAGAGGAACAGCCAGAATCTCTTGTAACAGCAAGTAGTGTTCATTCAAGTTATGGAAATAGATACAATAATTTGGATAATAATTACTATCAGACCGAAAAATCAGTTACCAATCAGCGATATACCAGTAATCCAAATAACGATCATTGGACTTCTTCTCCTGCTGTAACACAATTGTGGGAAACTACTGTTTTCATCGATCCAGAGCATATTAATCGTGGTTTAGATACAGATCCTAGAATAACTCAGACATCCAACGTTGAATACAGAAGTACAACTGCTTCAACAAAAGAAGATTTTTCGACTAGCAATGAAGATACGAACAATGCTGTTACACCAGAAAACTTAAATGGTGATCAATCGACACCATGGCAATGGGCACCTAATAATAATGACTCACCAACCGCTTTTACCTTGTTGCCAAATATTTATACGAATACGGAAAATACGGCGACTCCAACACCGACGTACACAACAAGATCTAGCATAACAACGACGATTACCTCGTCGATAACTACAACGAACGCCGTACCACAAAGAGATTCTAGTTTTCCTGCGAGAATCAGCGTATACAATGTAACCGAGAACGAAATACAAAAGGCTCAACAAATGTTTGGTAAATTAAATGAAACAAGCACAAACACATTGATGAAAGTAATGAAGCAAGCGGATAATAATACTACAGTGAGGCAATTGGTTCTTCTTTTAATAAGTCACTGTAACGGACCCATGAATAAAACAATGGAAGAAGAAAAAGAGCAGCTTCTGAATGCTTTGCTTAAAATGCCAGTTAATGAATTCACTTCTGAAGAATCTCGAGATTTGGTCCGAGGCATCAGTAAGATACACTTACCAATTGGACGATCTACAACAGAAACGAGAAGTCCAACGTCGACAACAACAACGACAACTTATACGGTGCCCACTTCAAAGACAGCAGCAGCTCCAAGTGAACCATCTGTAACTACTTTTAGGAGTCGATCGGGTCGTAAATTTAAAACGACTACCGTCAAATCAACTCCGTCTTACGCGAAAGTTACATCGAATAATATCATTGAAAAGTCCGACAGGGTCGGTTTAACGGATTCGAGAAATTCCGTGGCGCTGGAAGAAGGAACTGCATCCGATAACAGAGCACTTGACCTTCTCAGGTCACTTTATACAATAGCTGCTAAATGGGGTTGAAAGAAAAAACAATAATTGGGATGCATGATCAATCTGCAGATTGTCTGTCTTTATTTGTTGTACGTTAATGTCGTATTAAATTATATTGTTCAAAAATAATCAATTACGGCTGTAATTATTAAATTTAGGAAAATTAATAATGTATTGTTCGTAAAAATTATCTTTGAATAATGATATTTTATGGTAATGCAATATATTTTAAACATACGAAAAAGTATATTTTAAACATACGAAATAGAATAAACAGAATAATGAAACAATTAAGCATAAAAAAACAGACGCGAAGCAGTAATTATGCGCCCAATTTATGTTTAAGAAGCAAATCATTGGCCAGCATAAACGGACTAAGTAACTTTTAGCGATAATTATTCATGAAACTCGAGGACTCTTACTCTCGACTCGAAATAATTCGTAAAATAATTAAATGGTACACGAGCTATGTGACGAAAATATGTAGAAACAAGATGAATACATGAGTATTTATGTCGAACGATAAATTAATATTTGTTAATTTTTATTATCGCATAGCGATCGCATTCAATGCGAAAAAATTTTTGGTTACCATATATATACTAGGCTGTTATATTTTTTATAAAAACGAGAAGAAAAAGAAAGTAAAAAATAAAAGAAAAAAGGAAAAGTCGCGAGTGAGTCCTCTTTTTGAGTTTCACTCGCGACAGTTAAATGAGAAAACGCTTTGTCTTTCTCGTTCCTAACTATAATTCGTTATATTCTGTTCTCTGCGCCTGAACAGGTTACCACAGATATACGTGCATTTAAACTTAGCATAGTCGATGCAGATTCTTATCCTCATAAAAAATGCTTAATAGCATATATCATATATGTCAAAATATTTGATGAGACATGTTTTTAATGAAAGTATAACCAAGCGGCTCTTCAAATTCTGGGGAGTGAAATGTTATTTTCGAGTTCGAAAACGAAGCTGTATTTTATGAAGAACTGAAATTAAAAAAATTTTTTTTTTTATTTATTCAGCACGAGTAAAATGTTTTTGAATTCTAAAATTTATATTATTAGTTATATATATATATATATATATATATATATATATATATATATATATATATATATATATATATATAATAATAATAAACAAAAGTTTTCACTCCTAAGAATTTGCGAATAACTAACACGTTATAAAAAAAATTACGATTGAACGGTTGGTTTATGTAATAAACAGCATAAAACGTAATTACAAGATTAAAAACGATAGATAAACGTATCGTTAATTTTTCTTTTTTTATTTTATCATTTAGACTATTATATCGAAGTGTTTAATCAAATAGAAAGAAAATAAAAGAAGCAGCAGGCTGAATATCCGCCATAAGAAAGACGTAGATATATATCTATATATATATACATATATATATGAAACCGTTGAGAATCAAAATTATTTATTCCCCTTCCTTAACTATTAAGTCAATGTTCGTTGAGACTCGACAGAACAATGTATTATTATAAAGGTGTAACGGTGTCGGTAAAAAAATAAAATAAAAAAAAAAAGTAAAAGAAAAATTCATTCGACGTTGAGTACCAACGATTTCACGAAGATCGGTTCGTATAATGGCACGACGAACGTCTTGGAATCGTTCGGTTATAACGCGATGATGTTCTTTTCTTTTTCTCTTATAAGCGCATGCGCAATAAACAGATATTTTTGTTTTTTTTTTTTTTTTCGTTGTGAATGCGTGAGTTTATGAAGTAGATGTATCGATTTTATGTAAAATATGTTTGTACAGAATGTGAATAAATAAATGAGGGTTTTGTTATAATATACTATATATAAGCATAATGTGTTTTATTTAATAACCGATTAACAAATCCTATTATATTGTTACAAGCAGCTTCAATTAAAATTCAATTGTAATAAAGAATTAATACTATTTTTAATGAACTTTTTAATATTAACGTCAAATTTACGATCAAATAATGAATTAGTATTAAAATTTTTATTTTCAATTTTTACTTAATCTTATAAATTAGAACTTGACCCATTAATGTAAATACTTTTATTATAAAGTTTTTGCAAAATATACAAAAAACGCTTTTATATGCGTACTATATGCAAAATAAAGATTTGATTCTTAATATTCATACTTATCTTACATACTATTATTATGAAATGTTGTACAATTGAAAGTGCACACTAAAAACCTACTACTACATTAATATTTATAATTTTTCATGAATAATTACTTTTGAAAGTTAGTTAATCAAAAATTATACTTACTTTCACATTCGTTCGCATAACCAAAATCAAAAAATTATTTTATCATTTTTTCAATGACATTATAATTTTTAATTCATTATGTATTAGAGTTTATGTATAGCAACTATGTACTATTTGTTGTGCCTGTTTGAAAATAAAATAAAAATATTAATACTTTACTTATCATTTCATCATTGATACATGTAAATGAACGTACAAACCATGTATAGAAGTGTTATTTTAATGTCAAATTTTAATTTAAATTGACAGGTATCGAAAATTCGATCGAAAACGTTTAAATATGGATATCAAAAACTCATTCCCTAATGGATTAATAAAAACGTTTATCAGGTTGTTCTCTCTGTATATTAAATTTCGATTTTATTTTAAAAAATTCTCGATTCACTGAATTAATGACTATGCATTTGTTGAAAAAAGAAAACATAAAATTGTTTTGAAAGTATTTTAAAACGTACTTTAAAAAAACTTTTTAGCGCGTGTTTATTTTACATACAATAGAGATAATGTAAAAAATCAAAAAAAAAAAATCAAAAAAAAAAAAAAAAAAACGACTGAGGTAAAACTCATGAACTCATAGCCCATTGTGAAATAAAGTATGGCATATCGATCAGTCTCGAAAATAATGGCATTTTTGCCACTCGAGGCAAATTTTTTACCGTCCTGAAGAACATTTTGAATCTGTTCGATTATTTAATGCAGATAATGAGAAAAAAAAATAATATTTGCTTAGATATACGCATTGTACGAACGAAGCCTACCAAAGTCGTTCTCGTGTCAATGAACGAGCAAAAAAGCAGAAAATTAAAACGAAAATTCGTAATACACGATTAACAACATTGATAAGATTGAAATGTTTAACATTTCATGATATTAATAGTTCAATCGTAGCAATTGAAAATTTTGTTGTAAAACGAGAAATTAAAATCATCTCTTGCAACGTAAATGTTCCGCATGTCATGTTCTGTTAAATTTATGAAAACTAATTTTTTTTAAAAATATTCTTTATTTTCCGTTAATTTAATTTAAGTATTCATTATAAGTTTTAAATATTTTAAGCTTTAGTTAATAGCAACATCATAATAAAAATACATATGTTAAGTTTAAAAACTAATAAGATAAATTAAGCAATAATCAAGCACGTTGTACTATATTTCTTCATATTAATTATCGTTAAAACTTAAGTTATTCTTTTCTTAAAACTTAATATTTCCTTTGCGATTATCAAATAATCGTCAAACATCTATAATCTTTGCATTGTAATTCGTCGTTAATAATATTAAAACGAAAATTCTCATCAAAGATCGTCCATTACCCATAATCGTATAGACCAATGGAATTTAATAAACATACATACATATACGTAAACGTCGAATAAAATCAAACAGGTTTTTCATGGAACGAAAATAAGAGTAACGAAATAATGAGAGAAAAGAAGAGATTCGTGCGCGTCGCGACGCATCGAGTTATCAAAAAATTACAAAAGCCTTCGTCGCTCCTTTCGACTATATCGTCCAAAAAACATTTTTCATTTCAACTCGATTCTTCTTTCAGCTTTACCATATTTTACCATATACTCGATTCTTCTTTCTACACTCTTGCCATTCTCGTGCATACACACAGGCGCAGTTGAACTCATAGGAGCGTCAAACGTCCGCTGCCGTAGTTATGAAAATACGCGGATAATCATCGTGAAAGTTGGCGAGACGTGTGTTGTACGCGTGTAATGCCAAGAGTATACTCGTACGTACGGAGAAGTATGTATATTATAAGAAGATGCCTATAGGGGGTTAAGAAGCGGCGTGATAGAGAAAGAGATAATGAGCGAACTGTCGGATGGGAGGGGTAAGGAGGTAGAAAAAGATGAGATAATAATTACACGAGTACAACGCTTGCAATTTTGGTCTCGGGATCCGAGAAAGAGCAGCTCTAGCCTCGTGTAACGCGAGACTGTTTATTACGTACGTGCGTTTTTAAGTTAAGGTACGTGCGAGAGAAATATTTTAAAATGGAGTTACTATAGCTACCTCCATGGAGTGCAAGTGTTTTAATAACGTGACGAAATTACATTTTTAATTTTTTAATTTTTTTCGTTTTTATTTTCAAAGAGAGATATATTAAATGAATATTAATGAGTATACAATTAAGGTATGACTTAAATAAAAGTATCGATTGCAGAAAAATGTGAAATTCACACGATGATGATACAATACATTTACAGATGATTGTTGAAAAGTTTCACTCTCATTAAATGCTTGTGATAAATTTGTCATCGCGAAGAATGTTAAGGAAAATTAATAGATTTCATAAGTAATTGAGGCTAATTATGTCTGTTCTTATTACGTATGATTTTTATTTAATAAATTTCAGTTTCATTTATGGTACATTAAGTTTGAATGTAACTTTCAAAGCCATTAAAATTTTTCCGAAACTATCATTTATTTCATGTTAAGAAATTATTCCAGAATTGTAAATTTAATAAAGGGATGCGAAGTGAAGATCCATTTCGTTTCAAGCGGTTTATAAAAAAAAAAAAAAATTATCTCTACCGACAAAATATTTCACGAAAATATCGCGGGTTAAGATTAATTCATATTTGCTTGATTTTAAATAAATAATATAAGTCAAAGATATTTAAATTAGAAATTAAAGTAATATCAAACTTATTCGATATAGTTTTTACTGGCCATAATTAAGAAACGCCAAACTTATAAAGAGATAAAAATCTCTACAGTATATTTTCAAATTTTTCCTCTCAACTTCAAGATACAAAATTTCTCTCATAAATTTTACAATTAAAAATACGAAAGACATCAAGTTTTCAAGCTCCTTCAGCCTAAAAGCTTTCGAAAAAATCATTTTCCATCATAACGAGAGCGAACGAATAATCACCCGGTTAAAATTCCATCCTCGTAGCTCACCTTATAAAACGTTTTTTTATCTTCTTTCATTTTCACCCAGCGTACGTCGAGACCGGCAGAAGCTTCGAGTATATCAAAGTTAATCTCTCATTGTCTTTCTTGTCTGTGCGGCTCCTCGTCGCGAATACGTGTACATCGAGTGACGTGACACGCGGCAAATAGATTTCTGTCCGATCTTTCTCTCGTCTCGTCGCGCTATGACAAATGCGGGAATCGTGCTCCTCGCTCCCTTAATACCCGCATACGTGTATGCGAAGTCTCTTCATGCCCCGAGAAGATGCAACTTCTTGGTGTTGATGTTTGCTTATGGGTGTATATATATATATACACACGTTTTTATTGTTTCGTAAAAATTTTTCGGGGTTGCGCAATTGTAAGTGAGATGCTGAGATTTTCTTGAGAGTTTGTATCCCTGAGAACTAGGACTCGATAAATTTATTTCGTCGGTAGGTTTATGAATTTTTTCGGCTGAATTATTTGCTGTCATACATTATCGGCAAATTCTATTCTAATTAACAATAATGTAAAAACAGTTAATACTCGTACCTTTCGTTTGTGCATATTAGTGTTTCCTGCTTTTTTATTTCAGAATAACAAATGATTATAATGACATTATTGCATTGTTTTGTAACTAAATATACTTTTTTCAAATGCTTCTAAATTTAATAAATTAAATAAAAATATTTTATCTTTACATAATATGGTGATAAAAGAAACTATATATTAATTAAATATCATAAATTCCTACTTAGTAAAAATATATCTGTACGTTTAACTTTATGCAAAACAATGTATAAATACTTATTATGTAAATCAGTTTTTAATTACGAGTAGTTGTGTAAACAATGTGTCCTATTAAACTTTAAAAGTTGTAATTCGCCATTTAACGCACAGTTTATATTAAACTACTCATAAAATACACATCGCGCAATCGTAAAAAGAGCGAAAATAATATCAAAAAGAAAAGCAAAAAATCGTTCGCATTAGTTCAAAATCCATCGCAGCAAAAAATAAAGAAAAATAGAAAGCCCGCGTATGCGTCTGATCCTTCTCGATTCTCTCATCTGCATCAGCTTCTGTATACCTGCGCCGGTAGTTTATGCACCCATATACGTGTATACACTCATATACATAAGCACACGCACGCGCGCGCACACACAGACGCACACAAACTTCGAAATTACAATTATCTTCGCGCTCTACTGCTGAGGCGGTAAAAGGTTGGCTTGCGATTGCATCAGAGAAACGAAGAAAAAAAGATATATACTCGGCATACCTCTCCAATACGTACGAGTATACATACGTACATATACATAAGTATCTGGAGAAGAAAGAGAGGAGCACATAAGTCGGTGCGCACAACAATGTGTTGGCCAATGTTTCGAGAGAAAGAGAGAAAGAGAGAAAGAGAGAGAGAGAGAGAGAGAGAGACTCTGCGGCTCAATTAACTCCGAGAGACAGTCGAGGAGGAGAAACTCTTTATCATTCATCGACGCTCTTGCCGCTGCTAGCTACTGCTTATACCGTTCTGCTCGTATATACACATATATATACTTTACGAGCTGAGATCGAGTTGCAAGGACGATTTAAGGATGCGTCTTATTGGTACACACAGCTCGGTGTATGCGAAAATAAAAAAAAAAAAAAAAATATTGTACGAGATACTATATTACGCGAGTTTGCCTTTGTAAAGAGTTTCGATCAAATATTTCGCGGTTCTTGATTTATGCCGTTTCGTATTATAGAACTTGCATACTCTTTGGCTTTTTATTCAAATTTTATATACGAATTACGTATTCTTTGTATCGCAATTTTTTTTAAGTAAGTTTTTTTTTTTTTTTTTTTTTTTTCATTTAAGATATATTAATATTATTTATTTAGATAAGAGTTTCGTCGTTATGTTGGATTAATGATACTTTTAATTTTTCGTATTTTTGAAAATTGTCGTAAGATTAACGAATTCATCAACTCCATCTCACACCGCCTCACAACTTTAAAGCTTTTCTTTTCATTATTTAATCCATTCCCACAATTATGATCCCATTTTCATTCACGTAATTTTAACGAGTTTTGATACTTTAATAATCTTTGTTATTACATTACCCCTCGTATTAAATAAACCGTCGTAATTAAACAACCACGCCGCATTCTCATTATCGCGTCGAAAATTCTAATCATCTAATCCATAATTCGTACACGCGTAAATGTATAAGAATATAATAATAATAAGAAACGTTAAATTATTTCAAAATTCTAAGTGAATAGATATGCGTTTTTTTTTTTTTTTTTTTTTTTTTAAGAAAACCACACGAAAGTTTAGAAAGTCATTTCTTTCCACACTCACATACATGTATACTTGACAAAGAAATCGAGAAAAAATAAAAGATTCGTCTTATACGTGCATAAATGCATACGCGCGAATACGTCGAACGAATCTCTTTTCTCGTGCGGCGGCAGTATCTATCTCCCTCTCATTTAAATATCGAGGAGAAGGCGGACGATCTTGCGCGCGCTCGTTCGCGTGCGCCCGCTCGTGCGCCTATATTTAAATGAGATCTCGTATGTACCAGACGATTTCATTGAATTGCGCAGTCGGTGTACTTTTGGGTGTAAGGACGCCGTTACGGCTGACGGAAACGGAAAATCTTCTCTGTGTATATACGTATTATGCATATATAAATGTACGTATGCGTGCGCACGTACTTGATATGTACGAGCGTGGAAACGAACCGTTGTCTTGCCGTGCGATTCCTTATCGGCCGTGTGTTCGTTTATACGACGCGGTCCAGTCGTTTATACTATACTGTGCGTTGAATCGCCCTCTGAGAATAAAAGTTAATGGGTATAGTCGAATGGAATTTAGTGTAACTTATTTGATTGATATTTTTTTCTTTTTTTTTTTTTTTCATTTGCAAGTCTTAAGCAGTAATTAGCAAATAAATTTTACGTGAATTTAAACAAAAATAATTAGTATTTATCTAAAATAAATAGTATTTTAAAGTAAAACATTTCTAAACATTAAAAATCTAAATAACTAATTAACATTCGTACAATACTCGTATTGTACAAAAATATTCAATTTGCATTTTCACCTTTAAACATTACCGTACGCCATCAAAATGACGTGTACACATTGAAATTCACGGACGGGCTTCATCATATTTTGGGCAATTTTCGTACAGGGATAAGCTTTGCTTGTACGTACGAAACTCTTGAAAATTTAAAACCGTATAGGAATACGAATTTTAACGAGCGAATAAATATTGTACAATCGATGTACAATATTTCACAATTATAAAACCGACGATACAAGGAACTCATAGTTTTAGAATAAATTATAAGTTCATAAAGTAGCATCAAAGTAGAATAATTTTGCGAATAAAATTAATTAGATGACAATTAGAGGGAATTTGATATTTTATTCATGATTCCGAAAGTACCATATGTATGTCACGCCCGTGCACTTGTAATACTATATTTACTTCTAACGCCTAATATTTAAACGTAATATTTAATCTTATTGTGTAAAAACAAAACGAAACATAATATATTTTTTAAGGACAATTTATATTAACTTAACAAAGAATAATTTCAATCGCCTCGAATAATACTTTATCGGTTTGCTTTTATTTGCGCGTTTAATGATTGATGCTACCTTTGCTATTATATTATTAGTAACTCCAGTGATAACACTAAGAGAAACTAAATTTACTAACAAAGTTAATTATCGTCTTGATAAAAATTATGAATATATTTTGTGTATTTATCGTATTTTTTAAACGTAAACTTGTGAATTTAACATGTGTTTGATACGAAAATGAAGAATTGAACTTCCAAATCAATACTAAAAATCCTCACATCTATTGCTTTTTACATCTGTATGTATAAATATTCGTAAATTAAAATTCAAAGTTTGTATTCACGACGTGCGCCATACATTAAACAAGCGTTGATCAGAATATCCATAAAATATTAAAACGGTGAAAATTTTCTTCGTCAATTTGTCGAACGTCGGAAATTATCGACGTTTATGATCGCCGGCTACTCGTTTTACACGTACTTGCATAAATCAATCTAACTTTAAATCATCGTGAAATGATCGAAACTTTTTCCGTTATCCAACGGTTGCGATTCATGGGCTAAATAATGTTTAAATTAAAAATTTAAATCGTTGAAAAAGATAATACTATGAAAAAAATATTATACAAGCAGTAGTAAGCTCGTAGAAACTTTATTAATTATATAATATTGTATACAGTAGTGTAATATTTATCATTATTCTTTTCTAAAATTATTTGTAAATTTTATTGTTTAATACATATCATAAAAATAAGATAATTAAATGTCTACCATACACTTACGTATTCTTTTTTTCTGCGAAATATAGTATATATATTATTCTTTGAATTTAAATACATTCATTTATTTATTTATTTATTTTTTTTTATTCACAATCATAATACAGATTTCTACAAAAACATTTTTTGCTTTTCTTTTACACGCAAATTATGATTCTTCTTAAACAATTGTTTACAAAACAAAAATGGACACGCTGAATAATTTTAAACGTATAAAATAATTATTGTGTTTTGTACAGATAATTAATTAAATTAATCCGATTAGATTTACTCGCACTAAAGAGTGCGTCGAAATTAGACGAAAAACGTAAGAAACAGCTTCGCTTGAAATTCATAAGTCATCGTGTATAGTCTAGCCTCCCCTATGAAAAGATTAAGTACCATCTTTATTTCTTAACCACGAGAGGCCCATAAAAAATTAACGCGATGATACGTTCGCGGACACGACACCTCACTACTCCGGCGAATGTGGGAAGACGCGAGATTACGATGAGAGTTCGGTGCTCCTAAGTATCCCAGGATGAGCCTAATTGCACTGGTAATCGTGTAAGCGTGCATGGGGAGTATCGCTAATTTGATTTGGCAATCGATGCGATTCTACGATGAAATCGAACTAATTCATGTGCGTCATATTTTATGCGTTTGATTTGGACGAGAGTTACAATTGTTTATGAAGAGATATGATTTTTACGATTGCATAATTTTGTAAGGACAAAACTTTATACAAAAGCAATCGTTGAAAAAATCATTAGTTTTATGATATCGATAACCAGCTTCGGATGCTCATCCATTAACAATTGAAATTCCTCGGAATCTATGATGTAAGCGAGATGGTAAGCGATATAATTCATTGTACACGTTTTAAGTTTATTCGCGTTTTCTTTAATAGACAATCTAAGCATTATTATAGCTGTTTTTGGGCTCAAATAACGACAAATATTTTCTTCGCTTTCTGCTTTTAATTTTTCTATATCGTATTCGTTAGCAAAAAGCAAAAGTTTTGGCGCCAGACGATGCAAATTTTTAATTAGTCCAGTATACATGTATCGGAGAGCTTCGGTTATCGTTTCGTGATCGACGTCGTCGATACCTACATCGATCACCAGTTCCTCTTCCTCATCGTCCATTTCAGCAAATTTTTCACTGTTAGCAAACAATATCAATCGGTGGGCCGGTATTTTTTCATTCTCTATAACAAATGCAGCGTCGCTTAGCTTATCGTTTTCCAAAAAGATTTCAAGATTCGGAAAATATCTGCCGTACAATCCGTACGTTAAACGTTGGTCTTGGTTATCGATTACTTCAACATTTCTCAAGACTTTTAACGATACGCTGATTAAAATTTTAAGTGGATTTTGATCATGATTGAAATATTCTTTGTCTATCGAGCCAATATAAATTCGCTGTTCTGGAGCAACGGTTAAAATAAAATAAGACATAATGAATTCGTTGATAACGAATATGTCGTTCGTGTAATCTACTCTAAGACTTCCCGAAGTTATTTCTTTAGAACTGTCTGAATGACGGTCAAATGTTTTTACCAAATAAAAGTGATATTTAGCATTTTCGAATTGTGGCTTCTGCAAATACATCCTTACTTTCCATTTTATATACTCGGCACCTTCGCAGTGAAATTCTGGCGATTCAACAATTTTGTATGGATTATAATCTTCGTAATTTAACTTCCACTCGTAAGTCGTATTGGCAAAAGTGACAGGTGCATCAATTGATCCCTAATCAAATTATATTGAGATTTAATTAACAAAAAAAAAAAAAAAATGTTAATTACATTTTATTAAATCTTATTAAGTTAAATTAAATGCATAGTAATTTTTTTTTTTTTTTCTAAGTAAGACTCTATTGATCACGATATTAAGTATTACAATTAAAATAATTTTTAATTACAATTATGGTGTTTTCAAAAAACTATATAATCATTAAAAAAAAGTAATCGCTTGCATATACTCTATTAATTTGAAATATATTAAAAATATTGTCTTGAATATTTGAAACTTTAATTTCTATTCAGAAAGAAAAAATAAATGATTTTATAAAATTTATTTAAAATTTACTTTAAACAAATTTAAAAAATAATTACCATTCCATTTGTGCTTGTCATCCATGAAAAAAAAAGCAACGGTAAGATACAACTGTATCTCTTCGATATAATTTTCTTTTCCATTTTATATTTTTACCACTCATACGTTATATATATATATATATAAAAAAAAAAAAAAAAAAAAAAAAAACCAAATTATTGACTCAAGTAAAATTAGCGTATTTATGTAAAACAGACGACCAACGTCTTTAAACGTTCAATCCGAATAAGTGAAAATTTGAAAATCTACTAAGCAACAAAATCGCGATGTGCATCTGCGACACTTTCGCGTTCTATACGTTTTAATAGCGATTTCGACCGTAAGTACCTTTTATAGCTTAGATTTATAGTATCGCATTCTAATACTACTTCCTTCTTTACAATGATGCATTCATCGTATTATCTGTTGAGATAATAAATTTTTCACGTGCACGCGAATATAACAAAATTCGTTGTTCGATTTTCGTTTTTCTTTTTTTTTTTTTATTTTTTAAAATGAACTAGCATATAGATTTCAGGTATCAAAAAAATTTCTGCTTATCTAAGTATAAAATTTCAATGTTCAATGCTCGATGCTGTATGTATATTATTAAATATTTGCAATTGCAATAATCTGCTAGATGTTAGACCGACTTTGTACTGTTCGTGTTACGAGAAAAACTTTTTCTTTCTGTACATCGTATCATAAAGTAAGCTTTACTCGTTATCTTTATAACTTTACTTTCTTGACGATCGTTGAATATTTGATATTTATAATAGTAAGAAACTTACTGTGTATAGTTTGAATGAGTGAAAAAAGTAAACCGAGCAGGAATAATAATTATTTGATGTGTCAAATGTGTAAACTCTAGACAATAAGAAATTTCATTTTATAATCACAAAGATGCCCTTATTCTGTGTCGGTGATCGATTTCTCAATTTTGTTACATAATTATTTATTCTTTATAATTCTGATAAATTTAAACTCACAAATAAATAATTTATGTGAAATTTAATAAAAATGTAATTATTAATTTATTTAATAAAATGACGAGCATAAAATATGCATTGTTATCTTAATATACCAATAATTATTTATCAAATTATTATAAAAAGATTAAACAAAAATATTTCAATAGACAAAATGTTCAAGCTGATTGTTATAACTGACAGTTATTAAAATTACAAAGCAAATAGCCGATCACATAGATACGCTCGAGTTAAAAGCAAATTACAAAATTGATCGAGAGGCTCAATAGATGCATCGATTACGTTTCATCTTTTTTTTTTTTTTTTTTTTTTTTCGATTAATAGCTGAAACTTAAACCGCCATATAGCAGATTAAATGTTTCGTACAGCATTGGTACATTTCAATCGCGTAATTTTAAGAAGTAAAAGAAAAAGTCGACCCAATCGGGTTAAAGATCGTTCGATATATTTTTTTCTTCTTCTTTTTTTTTCGGTTAAACGATGACTTGTGTTTAAAGACGCGAGCTTCTAAAAATACTAATCCACGGTCATTATAAGAGTTAAACGGCCATCGTCGTAACGTTTACTTCAATTTCGTCTTAATCGTTTAAGCTTTGGAAATAACGTTTGAGGACCTGTACAGCCGTAAAAAAAAAAAAAAAAAATTGCAATGGATGAGGAATATAAAAAATTACGACGCTTTAATGCAATTTTTTAATACATTATTTATACGTAATAGTAATAATCTTTTATTTAATCGATTTTTAACTCAAATAATTTAATCTCGATGTATAGTATTTCGAATAAATATAGTTTGAATAATTTAAAAATATTCAAATTTAACTTGATTTTATAATATTGAAAAGTAAAACGATCTACTTAAATTTCAATCGTAAATGTGCAACTTAAACGTTAATGAAAACAAAAAAAAAAAAAATCAAAAAAATTGAAATTGAAATCCAAATTTATATATTTTTTAAAAGTATCGTAAATCGATAAACAATTAAGACGAGCAAACATAACAACATTTTAAAACAATAATCGCGTAGCGCTACTTTTTCGGTAGTCTGTACCATCATCGAAGCGCATCTTCGTACACATAAGTCAATGTTCATCTTTACCGATTAAGCACAGATTCGTCGTACGGTAATAATGTCAGAAAATAATCATTGCGATCGTAACAATAATAATTTCCGCGCTGTTTCATTCGCTTGCTCGACGCGTAATTCGAATCGAAATAATCCAACGCGGGGATTTTGAAATCTTCGAGTTGATGCGTTCACGTAAAATTACGTCAGTAAACATAAAATTATTTATACTTCGATTATATTATATTATTTAATACACATATGGAGTGTAAACTTTCTCGTTTTATTATTTGCGACTCTGTATTTTTATATTATTTTATTGATTCGATGTGAAGTAACATTCAGTTTTGTTATAATACCGATTATAATCAAAATCCTAAAAATTGTTATTCTTTTAATCCCTCACATATACAGCGTCTTTCTAATTCAATAACGAGGTAACGCATTGCTTATCGCATCTGTGTGCGAATAAATGGAAAAAAAACGATCCGCGCGTAAAAGTCCTTTCACGGCTGCTCTAGGACGACTCTTCACAATTACACGTGCATTAGAAGCCACGTAGAAAGTTTACGTACGAACGCGCGATCGCGAAAGAAACGAACGGGAGAAGGAAAAGGAACGAACGAAAAAGAAAACGGGAGCTCGGAGAAAGCAACGAACGCTAATTAAGCGCACGTCCTGGACGACTATACAACGTTAGCTTATTCATGCGGAGAGAAGAAGATAATTGCGACACACATATACGTATGTGTGTGTGTGTGTATATATATGTGTGTAAACGTTCGTCGGGAAGATATGTGCGCGCGCGCGCGCGCGTGGAAAATGTAATACCGAGACCGATCTGTGAAATCGATCGGTGACTCGTCGTAGCTATATGCGCGTGCGTTCAATAATGATCGGTAATGGAAATTTCTGAGACTATATATATACATATATATATGCGTGTATGTATCGAAAAACGAATATATAACGAAATGATAACACGGGACTTTGTATGCGTATTTTTTTGTTTTTTGTGTATACCCTTAACGCGATTGTACGATATACTTATGAGCGGTTTTTACGAATGAAATCGTAGACCGGGAAGTGATCTGGAAAACGATACGAGCACGCGAATAACGTATTGAAAAGATGATTTTTTTGCATTTTTCTTTTTATTCGCTTTTTTTATTTCCAATTTTTATCGACTATTTTTTCAACAAAGTATTACGCAAGAAACGATGTAAAATGGAGATGAGATGTAAAAGTTTTGAAAGAAAATCTTTAATATGACTTGCGCATTAAAAATTATATGTATATTTACGTAACGTTGTTTCTTAAAATTTTCAATATTTGAAAACGTATTAATTTATATAATTTCTGTCTAACTATATCTGGCTTTTATCACTGCGAGAATAAAGAATATTTCAAGCAAATGTCTATAAATTATATGAAATATACTACTAAGGGTTTTTTTAGCTGCATTGTAAAGTTTATCAAAAAATCAACAAAAAATCGATGACTCGAATCCTTACTTATCTACTAATATACAATTAAAACGTTCCCTGGCGCGTGGGGCGCATACGCGGCAAGGAACGTATTAAAATAGCTTAATCACACTTACGACAGACTTAAAAATGCATTTGTAAAATTAATCGCTACCTACCGTCGACAATCGTGTATATAAATCATTCGAATCGAATAAAAAAAAAAGCACATCGATCGGTTCAAAGATTCGATAAAATTATCGTTTCAACGTTATCGCGTTTATTACTCTCATTATCGCTCTCGCGCCAATGGCGATACTCGAGGCGCTAATATCACTTTAAGGATCGTCTTTCACCGTTATGGAAAAAAGCTCGTAATATTTTGCGGGATACGGATATTTAACAATGTATATACATAAATACGCGGCCGGGATGAAAATTTGCGGTGATTCGTCGATTGAGAAATATCGTCGGCAACGACGTAAGAGGTTCGTTACTTTTTTTTTTTTTTTCATTTTTCATTATTCTTTTTTAATATTCTTTTTTTAAAAAAAATCGACACGCGAACTCTTATAATATATAATTGTCTTTGGTTGGTTATTAAGACGCGCGTAATTAATGTAAAACAGCCCACGTGTTGGAAATTTTCTTTATTGCGCAGGAACGGATTATTTTACCGTGCCGGAGTGTTAAGTATAAGTGTGTGCGAAGAGGTTTTTGTTCCCGCTTACATGTTTTCGCTGTAAGTGTGCATGTAGATGCGCGTGTGTGAATACATCTTTATTAGCCGAATAACTCAATGCCATTTTAATTAATATATGTTAAACATTGTGTGCGTTGTTGGAATTGTTTCTTAAGAGTACCATTCAAAAAGATGAGCAATTTTTTTTATTATATCGGCACTAACTCCTTTTTTTTTTTTTCATTTTTTAGTAAAAAGAGCTCGTAAATTTTAAGTATAATGTTTTAGAAAAATTAAGTTTTTTTTATTGCAACTTTATCTCAACCGATATTATTTTATCGTTTTATACTATCCTATTTCAGAAAAATATTAATACTATGAAAATAACGAGATAAAAAAGATTTACTTAGTATACGTATACATGTATGACTTTATTCGAGGAATATATATACACATATATAACATAATTGTAATAGTCACCAACTAGTGGGAAGAAATCTTGCAAAATTTTCTAAAGGCGAAAAATGAATGAATTTGATCGTAATATAACTAAATTATACTTGTCGTTATGGAAATTTTATTACTCAATAAAAATTTTATAAATATATTAAATGTTAATCGGAAAATTAGAAATGTGTATGGCTTGGATAAATTTTATCGAAAAATTATCTTCGCTTTTTTAAATGCATAAGGCACCTTTGAAGTTTTCACTTCTTACCGTGATTTTCGCATAAATATTTTTATAGTTTTATACAAAATTAAGACAACGAAATGTTGCTTTAAGTAAAAATATTCGTTAAAAAATTGCTCTCCTTTATATTTCAATAATTATTTTAATCAATAATTACTTTTAAAATTTTAATGAAACTACGTACGTTATATACTTTACCCATAATTTTTCATTATCAATCTCTCAAATAAAGAATATTTATTTCAAATAAGGATAAAATAATTGGTTACAATGAAACAAAATTACGTAACTTAATCTAAAATTGAAGCAAAATATCTAAAGCGCAAAATCTTTTCCGTTTTTCCTAAATTTACCAGAGCAACGTATTAAACAAAAAAAGGAGCTAAAAAACGCTATCGATTTTCTTTACATTCTCGTGAAATGTTTGAATTCCAAAAAAAAAAAAAAAAAAAAAAAAGAAAGAAAAAGAAAAAGGCAAAGATCCATTTCTCCCCGGTAAGCAAACACGCGGGCAGCTTATATATACGAAAAAAATCGCGTACCGAAATATCGCGCGCAAAATCGTGTACGATCCCACCGGCTTATATAAACATCGGCGATCGATCGCGATATTCCAAAAAAGAAGAAGAAGAAGCCCCCGGTCGAGATATCGTTCTTGTAATCGTGAATAGCGTCTTCTGTCTATTATGACCAAAGTCACTTTCTCCCTTGCGCTTCTTTCCCCCTCGGTTCGATCTATGGCCTCGTTAAGATCGAACATTTTCATCTTAAACGTTCCTTTTCTTTTTTTTTTTTTTTTTTTTTATTTACTCCGTGTGTTTTGTATAGACTCTATGCGCGATTCATTTTAGTCTGGCGAATGTTATACAGCGTTTATGGTTTGTCTATGCCGCAAGTTGCCGATGCGCTCGGACCGTTTTTTTTTTTTGTCCAAGCCGAGTTATTACAATCAATGAGTGCGGGTATTATGATTACGTGAATTATGCTAGTGCGTTGATTGTTAATAGTTATGCTAATAAATTCTATATTAATTGTAAATATTCATGAAAACTTGTAGATATTTATTTAATTATAATAACTAAATATAATTATATCAAGTCATAAATAATACTCATGAATAATTTACCATCATTAACGAAATGATATTGTATTTATTACTTTATGCAGCATAATATATGATAAACACAATGAAATGCTAAGAATATATTCAAATTTTTCACTCAAACCGTCAAAACAAAATAAAACAACAAAAAATAAGCGTATAACGTTGGAAAAAAATAAAATTAAAAAAAATTAAACTTTATCTCCAATCAAACTGTATCACATTCACTTAAAACCAGACAATTGTTCGATTTTGCGATCGGCCAATCGAAGGACGTGAATACATTCTCCTTATAGATGAATCATCCTCATACGGAGATCGCTCGATTCGTACAGCCGTGAGGTAATCCTTTTACTCTTACCTATCTCCAGCGATGCATAATAGATGTAAGCGCGACATTATCGCTCCCACTGATTTTATTCGCCTCATTAGCGCCGCATAAGCAAGTGTATTCGTATGTGTGTGTGTGTGTGTGTGTGTGTGTGTGTGTGTGTGTGTGTGTGTGTGTGTGTGTGTGTGTGTGTGTGTGTGTGTGCAGGTATAATACGGAGTGGAAGCCGGTCTCGTTATAATCGAGTATCGATTTCACTTTTAACGAAATAAAATAATATCTTCCTTGTTTATTATCGGCGCCTCCTTGGAAAGTGTAAATAATTGCACTTCTACGCCGCTTCGTGATTTTCATCTTCCTTTTTATTTTTCACAATTTATTATTCGTCCTCGTATATTATACAGCTTCTGTTTCTTAAATTTTATTTTTAATCGTTAAGTAATGCATTTTTAATAACGCGCTCGCAAAAATCATTGATTCCGCCTCGTCTTTAACGCTTATGTCATTGATTTTTCAGGACTAACCAAAGATGTTACGCGGACGCGCGAGCTTTATGCGAAAAAAAAAGCAGCGACCCTTTCCTATTGACGACATTAAGAATGGACGTTAAAAGACGACTTTACTATGATGAGTTTTCTATCTCGTTTATTTCTATCTCGTTTATGCTTCGCGGTGCTTCGTAGCTCATAATTATAAATCTGTTAACTGCGCGCTGATTATGATTGTGCAGAAAATATTTAACAGAAAGTCGCGTCGACAATAAGCAAGCGTAAGGTTATGATTGCAATAAAAAAAAAAAAAAAAAAAAAATTAATAACGTATTGGATCGTAAAATCGGATGCGCTTAGTTTTCGTTTCTTTGCGTCAATCGCCATGGTATACGTGACGATGTTTTGAATACAGGTTAGAAACAGAGAGAGAGAGAGAGAGAGAGAGAGGTTTAAAAGTAAATGTTGAAATACATTTCTATATAACTGTTTCGCAAAGCAATTTTTGTTAACCGCTGATTAAAGAGTTACAAACATCGATAAAATGTTAAATTATCATGACGTTTATTATCATTTATAATTTCTACTTTTATCCAGTAAAATGTTAAATGCATAACCATAACGAGATAATCGTTACATTTTTATCAATCATTTTTAAATAATTTATCCTCAATAGAATGTAATACTCGCATCGTTAACATAATAATATTAACATTATAAGAATCTATCACCAAAAACAAAAACAGAAATCGAAGATCTCAATGTCGCTGTGTTTCTTTCTCGATAAAAGCTGAAATTTCATTCAGGAGTAAAATCGAATACCGTCTCAGCCAAGCTACACGAAAGCTCAGCGCCGTCGAATAAAGACATTAAACGAGTCCTAGCAAGCTTACAGCGAATATAGCAATTCGCTCAAAAGATAAACACGTCCTAGGTAAATCACGAAAGCGCGCGATATATATCCCAGGAGGGATATAATTCAATTAATCGATATTATTATACACCGGGAGCACGGCTATATCGTTACGCAAGTGCAATCGATCACGACAAATCCCCGGGTTCTATCTCTCGATTAACTCCGACGTCTCATTAGCGCTGGATGTACATATACATGTATACACACACAAACACGATACTGCTTTCTTGCTTATCAGCCTCGAGATAGAACGCGATATCATCTCGGGGGGAGAGAAAGAGAGAGGGAGAGAGTGAGCAGGAGGACGTACCTCGGTATCCGTAATCGTAATAATCGAGGCGAGAGAGTCCGGAGCGATTGTGCCTCGTCTTCTCTTCCTTGACAGTGACGTTGACCTCTTGTACCGCTGTGTGCATGCGAATAAGCTGTATGTTGCTTGTTGGTTGTCTTTATTATTAAGGTTATCGAATTTATTGATGATTAGTATTCAGATTCGAGTGAAATTTTTTTTTTTTTATGATAAATTTTTTAGAATTTTGTTTTATTGGTATTTGTTTTGTTTTATAGATGACAAGTGAGAAAATTATGAAGCTTTTATTATTAAATAATATTTATTATCTGAAAAAGTTTTATTTTACTAGAGTATAAAAATTATTTATTTTTATATTATTCGTTTAAATAATAAAAATTGTAATGTTATTATTTTAAATTTATCTTAATTTATTGTAAATAATAATAAAATGTTTATACATTTTTGTTATAAAATGCTAAAGCAGTTGTTTAATGTCGAATTAATGTCGATTTAACTGTAGGATTAATCTGCAATGAAACGTGAGTAAATCATATGCTGTTGTAATACGATATAAGTTTTGAGCAAGTGAGTGAACGTATCGTTAGATTTTAATTTTAATTTAATTCTATTGATATTTTATAAATAAAGATTATTAAATAAAACTATTAACGAAATGAATTATGGTAAAAAGGTTGCGACGATGCACGAGAAACAAAATTCAACTTTATTTAAATAAAAATGTGAAATAAGACGATTACCCACATAGATAAGAAAACGCAAACATTCGCGTGTTACATTGCGCGTCAACATTAAAAAATTATTACGCGTCTGCGTATTAATATGCACATCGTTGATCTAAAAAAATATAGACAGAGTAAACTAATTAATCATTCGTAAATTAAACAATAATCGCGAAAATGTATCTTCCTTCAATTTTCTCTTTCGCTAATTAAAATTTTTTACGTCTCTTGCTTTAATTAATAATAATAATAAATACTCGACGCTAAATTTCTCAACGTGCACGAAAAGTCTGTATACTTTTTTCCATTCAAAAAAAAAAAAAAAAAAAACTACAATCACTAGTCTCACAATCGAATAATCCTTCTTTTCTCGCATTTACACCTACGCCTTTCTAATCTAAGAAAATAATTGATTAATATATCGTACGATGCTGTAAAACCAGACTAGCTAGCTAGCGTTCATAAGCACGTTTAAACTCATTCATCTTGCTCGCGCGTTCTATCCAAACCCTCGACACACGGCTTACATAAATTATTTTCTAATGAGCTTGTACGAGCGAGTCGTTTTATCGTTTTGACGGATCGACGCACGCGTCCGACAAAGCCGAAACGAGCATCTATTTGTGTGTACAAAAATAAATCCGATTATTTATGCATATTCTGCATTAATTTCTCGTTGGATGCCTTATAACAATGTACACGTTGTTCTCGTATCGGAACTCCAAGTTTGTAGGTTGTATTAGTTATTTATGTACCTTGTGCGAGCCTCGCGTCATTACAGCTTGAGGCAAAATATGTTGTGGATGGATAGTAGGGCCGCAGTCGCGAGCGCAGCGAGCGACTAAGGCGCCTCTATCCATCCACAAAATATGAGCCGAAAGCTTTAATGACGCGAGGTTCACTCATGGTGCTTAAAAAATTTTTCAGCCTTGTAACCCGTACGAAGACTCTTACTTAGTTAACAGAATAATTAATTTTATTTTGTTGCATATCAATTAAATGCAATTTCGAACCCATACTGACAGTTCGTAAACTACAGATATCGTCTGCTAACGCATGCGCATTTTGTACACACACGCGTACATGTACATGTGTAGTAGTGTCAAAAAGTGACAGACAACATAATGTAAATATAAATATAAATTATGAAATTAAAAAAAATAGTAAATGGATTAATATTTAAAAATAAAATTAATTCTTGAACAATTATTATTTATTAAAAAATATAAATTTCTTGAGTATATTTATTAAATATTTATACAGAATAATATTTTTAACAAAAGTTTTTTTTATAAGATTTGAAGGCTTATTAATAATATTAATACTATTATAATTAATATAAATACTTTCTTATGTTATTTTTATCATAACAATACTATATTTGTTTAACACATTTTTTGTATAATCAATGAATTTTAGTCTCTTATTTAACATGAAAAAACAGTAACTTTTTTAAATATTTTAAATTTAATTTCTTCACACAAAAAACTTTTAAATCATTTATCTAAATCACAAACAAAATTATAAACTAAAAAATTATCACTTTAAAATCACTTATTATTAAATTTTTTAATTTTGCGGGATTATATTAGACTTTGCTTTTTCTATTAGTTTATTTAATTCACGTTTGCATTCTTCATCACTGTCACTATCACTCGTCTTATTTTCATTATTTAATAAATTGTCCATTTTTATTCTTCTTCTCACATATTAAGAACGAATATTACCGACCAACGATACACTATACTGAAAGAAAACAAAAGAAAAGCAGAGCCCCGTGGTCGCTTGAATGTACATACTGAGCGAAGGAGAGAGCGAGACAGAGATAGGGTGGTCACGTGGGAGCAATGGTGCGCGCGCTCTTATCGCTATCTCGTTCTCTCTCCTTCGCTCAACATACATAAGTCTTATTACGCGTTTCGAAAATATAAGTTTCGATGAAGACTCAAATGCTAGGCTATATGAAGCGACAAATACATAGCAGTGGCGCTGTTAACTTTTTTTTCTCCTGGCACATATACAGCCTAAAAGGACGTATAGAATGTCTATACAGCCTAGAAGGACGTATAGAAAAATGTTAATACGATCGAAAAGGCGCTTGCGCGTATGGAAACCATTTACACGCTGACGATGCTCCGTCGGTAAGAGTCGCCGTACGGGTTAGTAGGCTGAAATAGTTATTTATGTACCTTGTGCGAGCCTCGCGTCATTACAGCTTGAGGCAAAATATGTTGTGGATGGATAGTAGGGCCGCAGTCGCGAGCGCAGCGAGCGACTAAGGCGCCTCTATCCATCCACAAAATATGAGCCGAAAGCTTTAATGACGCGAGGTTCACTCATGGTGCTTAAAAAATTTTTCAGCCTTCTAACCCGTACGAAGACTCTTACTTAGTTAACAGAATAATTAATTTTATTTTGTTGCATATCAATTAAATGCAATTTCGAACCCGTACTGACAGTTCGTAAACTACAGATATCGTCTGCTAACGCATGCGCATTTTGTACACACACGCGTACATGTACATGTAGTAGTGTCAAAAAGTGACAGACAACATAATGTAAATATAAATATAAATTATGAAATTAAAAAAAATAGTAAATGGATTAATATTTAAAAATAAAATTAATTCTTGAACAATTATTATTTATTAAAAAATATAAATTTCTTGAGTATATTTATTAAATATTTATACAGAATAATATTTTTAACAAAAGTTTTTTTTATAAGATTTGAAGGCTTATTAATAATATTAATACTATTATAATTAATATAAATACTTTCTTATGTTATTTTTATCATAACAATACTATATTTGTTTAACACATTTTTTGTATAATCAATGAATTTTAGTCTCTTATTTAACATGAAAAAACAGTAACTTTTTTAAATATTTTAAATTTAATTTCTTCACACAAAAAACTTTTAAATCATTTATCTAAATAACAAACAAAATTATAAACTAAAAAATTATCACTTTAAAATCACTTATTATTAAATTTTTTAATTTTGCGGGATTATATTAGACTTTGCTTTTTCTATTAGTTTATTTAATTCACGTTTGCATTCTTCATCACTGTCACTATCACTCGTTTTTTTTTTTTATTATTTAATAAATTGTCCATTTTTATTCTTCTTCTCACATATTAAGAACGAATATTACCGACACAACGATACACTATACTGAAAGAAAACAAAAGAAAAGCAGAGCCCCGTGGTCGCTTGAATGTACATACTGAGCGAAGGAGAGAGCGAGACAGAGATAGGGTGGTCACGTGGGAGCAATGGTGCGCGCGCTCTTATCGCTATCTCGTTCTCTCTCCTTCGCTCAACATACATAAGTCTTATTACGCGTTTCGAAAATATAAGTTTCGATGAAGACTCACATGCTAGGCTATATGAAGCGACAAATACATAGCAGTGGCGCTGTTAACTTTTTTTTCTCCTGGCACATATACAGCCTAAAAGGACGTATAGAATGTCTATACAGCCTAGAAGGACGTATAGAAAAATGTTAATACGATCGAGAAGGCGCTTGCGCGTATGGAAACCATTTACACGCTGACGATGCTCCGTAGGTAAGAGTCGCCGTACGGGTTAGTAGGCTGAAAACATATATGTATAAGGCTTACATGAATTCCTGCGTTAAATCGCTGCAACCGTTCGCGGGATTAAGACGACAGCGGCTTTTGTAAGCGAGTGTTATGCACATGTGGTGTGGTATTGCTTTCCTTTTAATGAAACATACAATAATTAAAGATTTGACAATATTAAAGGAGGTGTCGCGTTTGCCTGTTTGTAAATTTTCGCTAAATTAAATAAGTTAATCGATGTTGTAAAAAATAAAATAGATCGTTGTATCTTTCTATTATTCGTGTTTTTATCTTAAAAATGAATTTATTTAGTGAAATAAAATATTAAACGTAATATTATTCGTTAAATCATTTCAAACATCAAGCAATAAAATAAATAAAAACATTTAATTTTCAGAAAATTGTAATAAACAGTAAGATAAAACAAAACTAAAATAAACGCGCACGCATTTGTGCACACGTCGGTACGGATATTCAGCATGCGGTTAAATTTATTATACACGTATACGAGTAAGCGAAATCGTACGTATGTAAACGATCAATCAAAAATATGACTTCTTCAATTACATAAATACTCAAACACACGCGCGCCATTAAACCAAACGCGCGTGTGGACGACGATTCATCATCGGTATTTTCACGAGACCTCGCGTCCACCGTGGAGAGACAGAAAATTTTCTCACACCGCGCGGCTAATTCATCGATCCCGCGACTACTGGAAGACGGAAATGTCCAAGCATTGTCGTACGCAATTGTGCAATATATATATATATATATATATATATATATATATATGCGCAATAAACGCTTTGAGTATCAAGGAGTAGCGAGTTTCATAACGCGCTGCGAAAAATAAAGAAAATTTCGCTTAGAGATTTATACGCGCCGTTTGAATCAAGAGGATGACAAATGAACTTATAGGGATACAGCAAGCGTATACGCACGTATCGAGATTTTCCGATAAGAGCATACGTACGTATACGTACTCGCGATATGTCGCTTTTCTCGACGGAGTATGTCGGGATGAAAGGAAAGAGTATAACGCAAGGAGCCTGCGTTTAAGCGATTATGGACGTATGATATAATTAGTAATAGACTTTGACCGAGTAGTTCTTTTCTTAGATTTGTTTGGGATAAGAGTGTAAAAGGATATAGAGTATATAGTTAATTTGTGGAAAAAAATTTAATTTAATAGCTTTCGTAATTAAAAAGCCTTTTAGACTTTTATGCCTTATACGTGACAAAATCTCATATTATTATTTGTATATTTAGATGCATTAACTACTTCAAATAATATTGCGATTTTAGATAAATATAAATTATTTTCAGTTAAGACTATTTTATATATTATACTTTTATTTTGAAAGATAATTTTAAAATATAATTAATGAGTTATTTTTATTTCATAGAAAAAAATGTAAATACGCTTTTATTTTTAATAAATGATATAAATAGTCTTTTAATATTATAATAAAAATCATTGCATGTATTTGAATAAAAATACAATATTAACATTATTAATAATTTAAATATTTATTTATCAGTATCTTGATAATCGATTTACATTTTTTGATTGATTCATCAATCGTTTATTGACTTTATCTTTCAATCATCGATCTATCAAGAGAGTTTACAATTGAATGTTAATTTACTATGTTACTATCATGAATATGAGTCATAATCTACTAAACTATGTTTATTTTTGTCGTATTACTATTTTTATCTTAATCTCTACGATATTAGTCACAAAGACATTTTTTTTTTTTTCAACTTTTAAAAATATAAACCCGTCATTTAAACGGCAAATGAGTTTTTAAAAATTTCGTATGAATAAATTAAATTTCTTTTATCAAAATAAAAATATATGTTTAAAGTAAATCACAAATACGTATTTTATTAATTTTATGTTATTAATGTAATAATACAATACATAAAAACTTTTTCTTTTAATTATTAATTATATTCTAAATCGATCAAGAAATAGATTTCCAGTATACAATCAAACGTGTAAAATTAGAAAATTTCTGCATTTTTGCAATGTCTAAGGAAAAAAAGTAAAGCAAAGGAGTATAAAAATGAGTTGAAAATTGTCTGCATTATCGCACCGATCAACCAAAAAGGCATCCGCGCGCATCACTTACGTTTAAATTGACATGTCGACAAGCTCTCACTCGTGCGACTCGCGTTGGAATTTTAAACGCACGCGATTATAGTCGCGTCTCCTTAGAGAATACATATATACGTACATAAACACGCACAAACGAAAGAAAAAGTAAAGAAGGCCGCGCGTAGACATAAGTTTACGGGACGCGTGACTCAAAGGCCCGAGCGAGGTTCCGTTACTATAAGTCGCGATATAAATCAGCGACGACGACGAGCGACGAGGTCGGCCTCCGAAGATGCACCAGAAATCTCTCCCGCGAGAGACAAGCGAAATCCTCGTCGTATATGGACGAACTTCGCTTCGTCGGTTATTGCGAATGCATGTAAGAGCCTGTATACTTGACCGCGTTATTTATCCTACCACATTATGTTACCGAACGAGCTACTTTTGCGATTATTTATTTATTTATTTATTTTTTTTTTTCTTTTTCTTTATTTTCCTTTGCTTTTTAAAACGCTGCGACCGCGACTTACGTTATCTGTAACCAGAACGAAAAAAAAAAAAAAAAAAAAAGAAAAACATAAATAAAAGAAAAAAGATTTGACGAATGTGGAACGGATGATTGGTCGTACATTTACTCATGTACGACTGGATACAAGTATACCCGCGCTTTTACTTTTTTATATCGAAGATATGATGATGCGACGAAGAAGGTGATGAATTGCAATAATGATGTTTGATAAAACGTTTAGATGCGAACGATGACGAGATTTCCGCGCTAAAGAAGGTTTTGCACACGACGAAGATAATGGCCAAAGGAATTTGTCTCCTGCATTACAAAAGATCATCTTCTTTTTCTTTTTCTTTTTTTTTTTTTTTTCGTTTGGAGATGAGCTGATCGTGAGAAATGTAGCGTCTTCTGATATGTTTATTATGCTGGAATGATTGATGGTGAATTTCAATGTGATTAATATGCGATCCTTTGTTGTTGGTTACGTGAGGCAGATTTTGAGATATACTAAAATTATTCTTAATGTTAAAATTGAAAGTGTAATAATAATTTGTTATATTTTGTAACTGATTTTGAAATTTTAATTGCACTGAAGATGAAATGCTTTTAGTAAATGCATTAAGTATTAATTTATTTTAATTAAAATATTTTTATCCCAAATACTTGTCAATCCTATTAAAATGTTAAATTATTTATATTATATATCCCTATATTTTTATGTAATAATATTAAATAAAATATTAGCACAAAAAAAAAAATTACTTTCTATCCAGACTCCGTGAGCTTATTAATTCAATTGTATAACTCGTCTTAATTCAACCGCATAGTTAAAAAAAATGCAAACTCCCTACATTATTTAACGTAAAATTGTTCAAACGAGTAAGAAACTAGGAAGAGCTTTGAAAATCGGCGAAACCGATAAATTTCTATGGAGAAAATTGATCGATAGCCCCGCGGCAATAGATTCAAAAAGAAGCAACGTTAAAGCATCTTAAAAAAGTACACGCATCGATTCTCTATGACTAAATATAGCAAGCGCAAGTTATTACTAATGATGCTAATTAATTAATTAATAATATTATGCAAATTAGAAAATATTTTATACATTAATAACTTTTATATTAAAGCTAACTGCACAATAAATATCAATGAAAAAGTTTTATGTAAGCGATTAATGCGTTTACGGAAAATAAAGTATTTGATTATCGGTTAAATAAAAATAACAACATTTATTTAGCCAAACGACGTTCTTCCTACTTTCGTATTCGACCAAAAATGTTTATCAGATCAAAATTATGGAAACGTGCATTATGTAGTTGCGAATATCTTACATCGGACTTTATAAATCTATACAAATCTTGAAAATTGACCAAGTGAATGCCTTGTAGTTTTAAGGTTTAGTTAATTTAATTTTATTGGTTTTATTTAATAGTCGATTTTGATTTATGAACTCTTTTTTTTCTTTTTTTTTTCAATTCTGCATATGGTATGCAAGGAAGTTTTTTCATTTCAGCAGTAAGATGCAAAATATTGGCATCGTAAAGCTTTATAATTTCTAAATAGACGTAGTTTTAAGTTTTCCATTTGATTTTTGAAGATAAAAGGTAGAGAATTGTGTTACTCAATTTTCTTAACAATTAGCAGATCGCGTGGAATTAAAAAAAAAAAAAAATTAAAAAGTAGATACTAAAATTTATGATAAAATCAAGACAATATTCTTTGCACACCATAAAAATGAAATTATCTTTGAATAATCGTTGTACAATCTAAAAGTGAAAAAATTAATACGCATCTTGTCTTCTTCGTTTTAAAATAGTGATCATAAAAATTTAATACCTACGTTTAACTATCAAGTTCATATAATTACACCATTAAAATTCTTATCAAAAGAATCAATAGAAAAATAATAGAATAGCCAGAAATTATTAACGCTGACCAACATTATCGCGCAATGTTAATTTAAACGTTTAACATCCATCATCTTTCCGCGGCTTAATTTTTAAGTTCAGCTAGTAACTGATTTTTAAATCTTTTCTTACGCGGAGACATAAAGAAAAAAAAAAAAACAACAAAAAAAAAATATGCGAACAAAAGAAATCTGTCGACCAAGCGACAATGCAACAGCGCGCAAAAACTCTTGAAACGCAGCCTCTGATTTATTTCAAGTTTCTCATTTAAGTCATTTCTCCTTCCTTCATTTTTCTCCCGCCAAACGTTGCTGTGCATCTGCCGCGTTATAAACTCGGTTCTCTTTCGATTGTATCTCTTAGGTATATCACCGTAGAAAACATAAATATGTATATACATATATATTCACGGGTCTCCGATGCTCTCACTCTCTGCGGCGCGATGATGAGCGAACATATCAAACGTAACGTAATTGCATCCATTCCCACGTTGATAAGCCTACGCGGTGTCGTCTGATTCAAAGATCTATGCGCACGAACAGATAGAGAGAGAGAGATAAATCTAGAGCATATCCAGAGACGCGGGTATCACGAGAATCGGTGAAATTAGTCGTCGGTAGGCTGACGGAAAAGACGAGAGACGAAGTCGCGCGTGCGAGAAATAACAGGAACTTCGGTTGATCAAAACACGCGGATACTACGTACGAACTGTTGCAACGTTACGCGGCTGAAGAAGCTGCGGTATGGAATTGCGGTAGATAACCTCGGCTCGAGACTACCGAGTCGCGCGGTTTGTACCCGCGAATGCTTGACTCTTTCATGGTCTTTACTTTGGATTTCAAAGCGTCCTACTTTCCGAGAAATTTATTTATTCATTTTTTTTTTTTTTTTCACTTTATAGAGAATCTTTTATTACAGGCAATTGTTGTATTGCGTATACTTTTAATATTCGTCGAATGAGAATATTTTGTTTAAATGCGGGTCTTCGTTTGACGTCTGTTTAACAAATGTGGACAGATGATCTTTTGATCGTTTTACGTCAAGCGATAATAATTATTTTTATCAAAATAGTAATAATAAAAATATTTTTTTTTTTTTTTAAATTAAATAATTTCAACCAATTACACGTTTATGCTTATAGTTTTAGATATATATTTAATTTATTGAGAAAACAAATTATTAATATTTTCAGAAGCTTAGATTTTATAATTAATTAAACATGTGTAATGATTAGCTGTCTAAAAATCGTCATCATTTAATGCGTACACCAACATTTTTCAATTAATTTTGTAATGAATATTATTTTAATATATCAAAAAATTTTCAATTTATCTGGAATTCAATAATTATAACATGTATTATAATGTACAAAATTAAATCTAAAAAATTTAATTAAAAAATTTTTCCAATAATTAAACTTCACAATAACCCATTTTTAATCACATAAACTTATCAATGAAGAAATAAAAAGTAGATGTAAATATATATTATATATGGAGCGTGCGAATCTTCACACCGTGGGTAACGAAAAATATCAAATAAATCGAACATTTCTTTCTCTCCTTTATATTCGTAGAGGTCTCATCATAATATGCACGTCATATCTCATCATAAATTGCAAGTCCTCGCCGTTTCGACGATTAAAGGTATCGTATACGCATTGCACCGATGACGTGTACTTTTGATAGACGGCGCACGAATCTCATATTCTCCTTCTCTTTTTCTCTTCCCTTTTAACTAATCATGGAAAGTTCGACGTCGCCACGACTCTCCGGTCACGATTTTACCTTTCCTCGCTCGCGTATACCTGTGTATAATCGAGTATTACTTAACAATTCGGCGTGCGAGCATCATTCACCCTCTCTATCGTAAAATCACCACGCGATCGTCGAAAAGACGGATGAAGGAAAATATGAATTCTTAAATCGCGCGCGTACGGTTGCAATATACGAATGCTGGTTTATTTTCTACTCTCGAAACAAATAAGTAATTACAAAATCGGAGGTTACCGCTTCTGCTTTGGTCCAAACTATCGCGGATTATATGCGCGCACATTGCGGTTGAAGGAATTTATACGTACAGTGCTTGTACCGACGTGACATTGCGTATTTGCTAATGGAATTCGTAATTTAATGTCGATGTGATGTACGTCGCGTAATATTTGCTTATATTATGTTAAGAAAAAAAAATAAAGTTGGTTTGTGTACGATTCACAATATAAATTTTTAAATAATAAAGCAAACTTCCTTTTCTGTTTGTTTTATAAAATAATCTACTTTTATTGAATATAAAAATTGAATAAACAATCTTATTATGCGTACAGAAATAAAGTAAGATGTAGCTATAAGAAAAATTAATTAAAATAGTAAATTCTTTGTTTTTTCGTCATTCTTATTAAAATAAGTATTATCGTTTATTGTTTACAATAAAGAATGTGAAGGAAAAGTGCAAGGACATGTCTTAAGGCTTAAGTAATATAGGCTACAAAATAGAATGGCACATGACTTGCAGAGGTGTTTCCTTTATTTCGCGTATAAAATATACATAATGGCATCCCACGTAGGAGTCTCAAACCATTGTTATAAAAAAATACATTATATAAAATCATTAAAAATATATGTATCATATGTATGTACTGGCTAAATCTGAATATTATACTCTCGAACGAGAACGAGCTATTGCTTGGATTAACACGCAACGGATATTTTGTTGTGAAATAACCTTAGTTTCATAAAAGCGCATTCTTTTCCGACATTTTGCAATAATCAAAATGTTTTATTATATACAATACTTTTTATAAGGCTCGGCGAGAAATCATAGCGATATCTCGTTCTATTTTTCAACTAAAAAAGGACATTGATGGTAACTTTTTATGGTAACTTGTTTCTATTTAAACGGAATAAATAAATACTCATTAATAATACTCATAGGCAGCTATATAAATGAAAATCCGCTTTATAATGAATAAAACGGCTCTTTTAAGTTCGCTATGCAATTTTATATTTTGCTTGATAGCTTTTTACCAGAACTTAAAAGAATAAAAAACTGTAGATAATTGCATTATGATTATTAAAAGAAGCTACTGAAAATTTGAAAAATTTACTGTTGCAATGCTTTCCTATATCTCTATTATTCTCAAACATTAAATACATTTCTTGATATAAACATAAACATTCCTTGTATTGATTCTTAATGATTTCTATAAATGCAAACTTATTACATTTTAATCGCATATCACTTAACTTAGTAGGTAAGAAAATACTTGTATTTACAGTTATTATATTTTAGCACCGAAAACAGCATCTAGCTTACGGTAGACCTTCGCGATCTTAAAGATAATATTCATTATCCTGCACGAGGTGGTAGATATTCGCGATCAGGCTGCGACGGTCCTTGCGATGGGAAAGGTGAATCAGATTGTCCAGGTCTTCCACCGGGGAAGCTACCTGGTCTTGAAGGACCACTAGGGAAAGCAGGACCACTTGGTTTACCGCTTGGGTATCCTTCAGCTCCACCTGGCTGTTGTGAAGGACCTTGAGGTCTTCCACCAGGAAATTGCGTCTCCTGCGATCCTGGATATCCACCAGGAACTCCGGGCTGTTGCCCTGGCTGCTGTGGAGTGCTAGGGTATCCTCCCGGACCACTTGGTTTCGATGGTTGTTTAGATCCTGGATATCCATCAGAGCTAGGATAACCACCTGGTTTTTGTCCCGGCTGCTGTCCTGGTCTACCACCTGGATATCCTCCCGGACCTGTAGGCTGGGATCCTGGATATCCTCCAGGACCTGAAGGCTGAGATCCTGGATATCCTCCCGTACCTGAAGGCTGGGATCCTGGATATCCTCCAGGACCTGATGGCTGTGAACCAGGATATCCTCCAGGACCTGAAGGCTGGGATCCTGGATATCCACCGGGACCTCCTGGCTGAGAACCACCAGGTTGAGGTGCTCCAGGACCAGAAGGTACTCCAGGACCTCCTGGGAATCCACCAGGTCTACCAGGTTGTGATCCAGGGAATCCTCCAGGTCCTTGGGGTCCACCTGGACCTTGTGGGCCTAAACCAGGTTGCTGAGGACTTCCCATTATCGTATAGTCGTATAAATTTTCATTTAAATAGTATAACCCAGGAGCTGAACTACAATCAAATTGATTCCACCACACACAAACGAAATATTGTTGATTGAAGATTGTGCCATTTGGACATAGAAAATCATATGTTTGATTATTTGCACATATGTGAAATACTTGACACTGTGCTTCAACATCTGCATAATATCCTGGAAATTGTTGAGCATCACAACTAAAACTCGTCTCAGGAATTTCTGAGAAAATTGGATAATCTTTTCCTGGTTCGCCTGGTATAGCTGAATAATCACCCTCGTCGTAAGAACCATCATCACCAGCACCTCCAATAGGACCACCACTTGGGAAACCACCAGATGGTCCTCCACTTGGGAAACCTCCCGTTGGACCTTGTCCACCACTAGGAAAACCACCTGCTGGACCTTGACCACTGCTAGGAAATCCACCCGAAGGTCTCTGACCGCCACTTGGAAATCCAGTCGACGGGCCTGAACCTCCACTAGGATATCCAGGTGCTGGTCCTTGCCCTCCAGAAGGAAATCCAGGAGCTGGCCCTTGTCCGCCAGGTCTTTGACCACCACTTGGAAATCCAGGAGCTGGCCCTTGTCCGCCAGGTCTTTGACCACTACTTGGAAATCCAGGAGCTGGCCCTTGTCCACCACTTGGAAATCCAGGAGCTGGCCCTTGTCCACCACTTGGAAATCCAGGAGCTGGCCCTTGTCCACCACTTGGAAATCCAGGAGCTGGCCCTTGTCCGCCAGGTCTTTGACTACCACTTGGAAATCCGGGAGCTGGCCCTTGTCCACCAGGTCTTTGACCACCATTTGGAAATCCAGATGAAGGGCTTGGTCTGCCACTTGGATATCCGCCTGATGGACCTTGTCCACCGCTAGGGTATCCACCTGCTGGTCCTTGACTTTCACGAGGGTATCCACCTGCTGGTCCTTGACTTTCACCAGGGTATCCACCTGCTGGTCTTTGACCACCGCTAGGATATCCTCCTGATGGTCCTTGACCACTGCTGGGATAACCTCCTGAAGGACCTTGACCTCCACTAGGATATCCACCAGTGGAACTTGGTCCTCCACTTGGACCTTGAGGTCTTTGTCCTGGAGCACCTGGAAATCCACTACTAGGTCTACCACTAGGATATCCTCCAATAGAAGGTCCTTCGGGCTTTCCAGCTACAAATTATTTTGTTATAAATGCATTTGAAAATATTTAAAATTGCTTAAGTGAATCTAATCATGTTCGAAGTACACTTATTAATTATTATAAAAAATATTAATACCTGGATAGCCACCAAAGGACGGCTTTTGACCACCAGAAGTACTAGGTCTTTCGCCACCACTAGGATATCCACCAGGTGGTCCTTGAGGTGGTGCTGGTCCAGGGTATTCATCATCATTTGGCCTTCCACCTAAAAGAAAATATTAAACTATGAATACTTCTTGTTGATACACGAGTATTTAAGGATAATTTATTAATAATCCTATAAATTATTTGAACTAAATATATCCATTCTGTTTTAATATTTCATTTTTTACAAATATTCAAAAATTATTAAGATTATTACTGGGATATCCACCCGTAGATGGTCCCTGACCCCCTGGACTTGGTCGTTGACCACCACTCGGAAAACCTGGGGATGGGCCACTTGTACCAGGTCTAGATCCGACAGCGGGTGTAGGATAAAGACCGTTCGGCGGTCTTGGTCTGGAAGGTGTAGATGGAAAACCTCCAGATGGTGTTGATGGAAAACCTCCGGTTGAACCACCACCAGGTCTAGGTGCCCCTTGATCTTCGCCTGGGAATGGAATAGAGGGACGATCACTTGGATAGCCATCTGTTGATGGTCTTTGTCCTCCACTTGGACCTACTGCACCTCCAGTTGATGGTCTCTTAGGATCTTGTCCAGTACCAGGAATTTGATTTGGGCTGGGATATCCCCCACTCGGTCCTCCACTTGGATACGAACCAGAGGGTGGTTGCTGAGATCCTGGCCTTTGTCCTCCACTGGGAAAACCATTGCTTGGTCGGCCTCCTTAATAATATGTATTTGATTTGCATGATCATTTTATCATAAAAATTTTTATTTAAGTATCGTTTTAAATTTTATATATTTATTATTTGAATTATAAATAAATTTTTATTGTTCTATTAATTAATATGCAAGATACATATTTATAGTATTTTTTTAATATCTTAAATAATTTATGTACCTGGATATCCACCGGGAGACGCTCCTGGAGATCCAGGTCTTTGACCTCCGCTTGGATAACCTCCAGAAGGAGTTTGTCCTCCACTTGGAAATGTCGAGCCAGGTCCGCTTGGTCTACCACTTGGATATCCTTCACCACCACTCGGAAACTGTCCGCTGGGTTTTTGTGTAGGTCTGCTACCTCCTGGAGTTGAGGGAAACCCTCCTCCCGGTCGACCACCAGGTCCTTGTGGCTGCTCTTCATTGGGTAACGGAAATGAAATTGATGGTCGATCGCTGGGGTATCCTTCACCTGGTGAAGTTGGACGCTGTCCACCACCTGTACTAGGTCTGCCTGATGGAAACCCATCGGACGGTCTTTGTCCACCACCACTTTGACCGCCAGAGGGATAACCGGCTCCCCCTGAAGGCCTTTGCCCTCCTGATGGACCACCTGATGGGTATCCATTACCACCAGAAGGTCGTTGACCGCCTGGTCCACCAGAAGGATAACCGTTACCACCAGGTCTCTGGCTACTTGGACCCCCCGAAGGATATCCACTAACGCCAGAAGGTATTTGGCCAGGGCCAGTTGGACTGCCAGATGGATAACCACCGCCACTAGGTCTTTGACCATCCGAACCACCAGATGGATAACCACTTCCACCACCTGGTGCTGGACCGCTTGGAAATCCACCTGGTCCACCAGATGGATATCCTCCTGATGGTTTAGTTCCAGGCGACGGTGTACCAGATGAATATTCGTCAGATGGAGTGGACGGAAAACCGCCACCAGGACCTGGTCTCGTTGTACTACCACCTGGTGCTGGTCTTCCGGGTATGAGGGGATTACTCGGTCGGGGATAGTTGTATCCCTCTTGAGCCTTTTAAGCGAAACAATATTAATTATATTTTTACTTCGTTGCTTAAACATTTTAAAAACTAATCAGAGAATAAATAATATTTTAAACTTGATCTATCAAGCAAATGATCATTTTAAAAAAGACGTTTAGTTAATTTAACACGAATTAGACACCCTTATTATGCATTGTACAACGTAGATTTTTTCTACAAAATAAAATTACAATAAGAGCATGATATTTCTTCTGCAAGTCAAAGTCTATGAAAATGTTCAAATAAAAAGATATTTAAACGTCAACTATTCGCACTTTCTACGATCTTTACCGCATTGAAGTGTACATGTTCTCCCATAGGTATGACAATTGTTATTCTCAGCCCAGATATAGCTTATGCAAATGTCGCTGAGCGCTTTTCTCCTTCGCCTAAAATGCGAGATAGTAAAAGAGTAAGCGAGCGAGAAAAGCGCCTGACGCTTCGATTCAATACATTCTGGTCACCGATTTGCGAGAGATTACATCATGTAACGGCAGCAATAGCAGCAAACACACATACAGAGAGAAAGAAAGTCTATCGCAAAAGCTAGCGCGATCGACGTACTCGCGATTGCGCAACCGCGCGCACGAAGAAGACGATGCACCTCCGAGGAAGAAGTGGAGGACGAATAGAGGACTCGTTTACCACGAGCTAAAATCTGAGGTAAAATTTGCGAGATCGCGCCTTCACATGGTATGTGAGAGCGACCCAGTGAACTCGAACGATTGTCCGTGTTATTATAACGGGGGGAAATTGATGTTAAAACATAGAGCTAAAGTATTTTTAGAAGAATCTTTGTGCGATTATAAGTTTAGATAAACGTGAGTTTTCGATATTTTGTAATACGTTATTTTAATTATTATCGAATGTATGAAATCGATAAAGATCTGAAATCAATTCAATAAAAAACTACGCTTATAAAAAGGACGGCTATTTCGTTTTAATACAGTAATAAATTAATTGCAAAATTTTTTTAACACGATATATAATCGAGTAATTTATACATACGTTTACCAATATCATTACTTTCAGTACATTTTCTAAACAAACATATTTTTTTTTTTTAAACTTTAATTTTTCGTATTTATGAATAATTTGAGAAATTAAAATAATTAATATTGAATAGTATGGTTTTCCGCAAATTCATTTTACAAATTATGATTTAATCAATTATCAACCGAATTTCATAATTTTCTCGAGAGTTGTCTAAAAGGAGTTCTTAACATTAATTTTCATTGTTCTTTTTAAATACCGCTCACGAAAATCTTCTCAAACGTACAATAAGCATTAAAACCACGCAAACAATACTTAATTGCTTTTTAAAGATAACGGTTAAAATATATATATATATAGATAAAAAATATAAAAAGTTGCATTGCGTTGCGGTAAAGCATCGTTCGAAAATAAACGGATAGTCGATGCGCTTGTAAAATTCATAGAAATAAATAAAGATTACTTACCAATGATGTGCGGGAGATAGCCAGCACGGCTGAAACAAAAGAGAAAAATAAAAAAAAAAAAAAAAATATAAAAAAAAAATAAAAAAAAAAAAAAAAAAGAAAAGGTGAAAGATAATTCTTATATCAATGCACTCGCGCGCGCGATCTCTACATGCTTTATAAGCAACGTTCGTGAGCTTGCGCAAAAACGCGCAAGGAGCGAAAGAGACAATGATTCGAGCAATGCATACGAGTTGTCGCGGCGCAAGGATACGCCATAACTATAAAAAAATTCGGTTTCGCGTTAAAGTGTAAACTCCCTATACCGTCTCGTCGCATGTGAAAATCGAGTACGAACGAGCGACAATACAACGCGTGCGCGCCCCTAATTAATTAGCCGGGAAGTTATGTCAGAGAGATTTTTTCTTGTTTGTTTTTTTCTTTTTTTTTTTTTTTTTTTTTTTTTTTCTTTTTAAATTATTTCGCTCCCGCGTACACACCTACGCGTGTTTACGTATAAATTTATACATATACACATGTAAGCGCGTAGGCGCGAGAATTTCGCACGCGCTGCATTTCCCGCGCGCGGCGATGTATAATATCTGTGTTACGCGCGCCGAGACCGATCTGTATATATTTTCATTCTTAGCTTTTTATTGCTCACTGTTCGCGAATGTTTATTAGGGAACCGGATTATGCGAATTGTAAAGAAATGCTCGTTTGATAGGGAACAAAATAATGTTATGGAAGAATTTCATTCGAATTCGTGCGGTTTAACTTATCTTTGCTGAAAAAGCGTTGCTTAAATAGTGTAAGATATACCTGGTATTCTAATAGCGTAAGATTTATTTAATTTTTATGTTTAAGAATAATATTTTTTAAACGAAAATATTACGGAAAATTTAACTCATTTTATATTTTTTTTCGTTTGACATATATTTTTAATTTGACATCTGCAGTATTTATTATTATTATTTCTTCATCACAATAATTTTCTTTTTATAGAATATTAATAATACAAAATAATTTCAGTTTTCGTTTAGTTACAAGAGACTCGCGTTGGCAAAAAAGACAACGTTTGACAATAACAAAAATTCAATTGATTTTATACATTTTATAATAGTCTAACTTATGTAAGATGTACATCTTCTTCAACCTTTCAAATTATACCTTATGCTTTCAACTTTCATTTCCTTTCACAAAAATAGTTTAGTATTTTCAGGCATGTAATATTCGTCTGGTCATTATTAAATCAAGAAGTTTACTCAAAATCTAAGTATTCTCTAAATAATAGATGTTTAAAACCAAAAAAAAAAAAAAAAAAAAAACAAAAAAACAAAAATGAATCGCGAAACTGAATTGGCTGTGAAAACGAAGCAATATAAATATCATACGAAAATTCTTAGTTTAAATAACACAGATATACAGATCACAAATGCTTGATGAATTTCTCTAACGATACCTCTTATTGGTCCAGTTATAATAGAGGATAACAAAAAGTAAAGGTGGGTAGAATTTCTCAACGACGAGAATCCGTGGATAATCTGTAGGGCAAATCTGTGCAGCGGACCCGTAAATTAGTGACCGAAGTAAGAAATAGACGGAGAGAGAGAGAGAGAGAGCCCGAAATAATTGCGTCAGAGATTCGCGCATGCGAGCAAATACACCTGCATACACTTGACCTTTATTTCCAGTCGCGCGATCATACCTTTCGGCTTCGTCCGTTCGTCCGTCCATTAAAAAATGAGAGAGAAAGAGACAGAAAGAGATATAAAGAGAGAGGGAGAGAGATTTGTTCAAAGAGTATCATATACATACTTAGAGTATACGCAAGAAGCGGAGGAGGGAAAGAGGGACCGCCGAAAAAAAGGCATTGCCGAACAATGCCCACGAAAGAAAGAAAGAGAGAGAGAGAGAGAGAGAGAGAGAGAGAGAGAGAGAGAATCTGTGCGTGGAACTTATCTTCTATTTATTTTAATTAGGGAGGAAGTTACGAAAAGTACCGAGAGCGCGCTCGCGCTGGGCTAATCACCGAGCGTTCCGTAGCGTATGTGTACTACATGCGCTACCGTCGCTACTTGGGGGTCCATGAAAATTTCGATCGTCTCTCTCTCTACTTCTCTCTTTGAATTACCCAATTCCTTGCGTATAGCTATATAACGTAGGTATGTGTACGCGAGCTCGTGTTGTTTCTTATACTTTTTTTTTTTGTCTTTAGTTTTTTGCTCGTTGTACCTATACGTTATGTGTCGGCTTTTTTTTCACGCGGTTAATGAATAATCCAGAAAAGGATCTGCTTTTAGAGTAGACTCATTGTTTTGGAAGGTTTTTGCGATATTTTTCGGGCGTACGCCGTTTCTATGCTACTTTCACGCTGTGTTATTTGGGTCGAGTTCGTGTCGATGGTAATTTTCTTTCTTTTATTTTGAGTGAAAATTTGAATGATGATGACGATCTCTCGAAAAATGGTTTAATTTTCAAATAATACTTCCGTTTTAACGTTTCTGAACAAGTTTGTGGATAAGTTTCAAATTACTTTTTAATTGACTTGTGTTTAAAACACAATAAAAACTCCATTATAATGTTTGATTGTAATCTAGTACATGTTTATTGAATAGAGCCAAATCTTCTTGCAATGCGATCTTTTTACAGTTATATAATGTTAATTATTTTAACACAGTTTATATTTTTTTTTTTTGTGATAAAATTTATATTAAAATGATGTGAAAATCGACGTGATAATTTCTTCTAGCACAAATAGTGTATGGCAGTTTCATAATTTTTACGGCGCAATAACGATGTAAAGAATTTTTTTTTTTTTTTTTTTTTTTTTTTTGTAACTAATCTCTAATTTAAATTTTCTCAACGAAATGAAAAATTTTACAAATATTTTAAAACATGCTTTAATAATAAATCATGGAATTATTTTTCTATCTAATATGTCTGTTACTTTGTCGTTTAATAAATAAATTTAACATTGATGTGATAAAAATTTAATATTTTTTATGAAAAATTTTTCAATTTTAATTCTTTGAGTAAAGTTAAATTCAATAATTAGTTAATGTTAAATTTTTATAAATAGTGAATTAGCACGTAAGAAATTTATTATTTTTATTATGAGTTTTATATTTTCTGTACGTTTCAAATAAAAAGAACCGCTTAAATGATTTAAAAATGTATAACTTCACGAATACATGAATTATTTCCTTATTTTTTACTAACTTTGTAGGTATATTGGATTTGATATCAAGATTACGCGGAAATTGCTTGTCGCAATCTAATTTTCGAGTCGTACTATGTAGATTAAATAGACTCCTTAGTAACAAAAATTTCACGTAAAATAATTGATACCAATTTTCATTTAACGTCGATTAACAACGATATTAAATTGTTTATTCTCAAAAAATTTTCATTCTAACCATTTCGATCGCATCTAGAATTTCCAAGATTACAATACATTCATTGTCTAATGCACTTGCCGAATCACCGAAAGGTCCAACATGAAAAACTCGGCGCTGCCAAGAACAATATATCGACTCGTGGACTCGAGCTCGCGCGCAATTATTTCACAATGCGCGCGTGGCAGAGCTGCCAAGCCATAAGAGCTTTTCACCTTTATCTGACCGAGGAGTGCAACTACCGCGTCGAAGGCTATACGAACGTGCGCGCGCAGGGCTTACAAGGTATTTTCTTTCTTTTCTTTTTTTTTTTTTTTTTTTTTTTTTTTTTTTTATTCTTTTTTAAAGAAATAAGAGAACGGGCGAAGGTGATAGAGTAGTAAAATCGTTTAAGAGACCGTTAACCGGGAGAATACTCCAGCGCTATTCCTTAAGAAGAAGCGAACGCGAAGTAAGGAAGAACTCGGGTTATCTTTCTATCGTACCGAGAGAAAGAATGAGAAAGAGAGAGAGAGAAAGAGAGATAAAATTTGTTACACAGCCTAGAGGAGTCCGTAATATAATTTGCATTGCTAAAATCTTGTAAAAAATGCTTGTATTTGTTTCCGATTCGATGAGAGAATAAGAATCTCAACTTCTGATATACTCCGCCACTATGATGTACCGTGTGTTCTTTTGTATTATTACGTTTTCTTTATGCGTTACGATTTTCTTTTCTTTTCGTTCGGAATGGAATAAAATTAGATCATTGTTGAGTAGTTGAGGTAAGTGTAATCGGGTTAAGCGATATTTAGGTCAGTATCTAGGTTAACTTCGCGCGTTATATTATTATTTTTTCGAAATATTTAGCAGAAATAATAAAAAATAATTAATTATTATGTAAATTATTTAGGTAATTTTTTTTTTTTTTTTTTTTTTTTTGTATGACATATAAAAACAAGTTAAATTTTTTAGAGAATACGATCGTAAGGTATAATTATTTTTAGTTAAAAAATATAATATAATTATCAAATTTAGCTGATGACTTTATTATTACGGACAATCAAAGTTACTAAAATCACTAGTCTCTCTCTATTAAAATTTTTAAAACAGTTAAATATAAAACAATGACTTACCTATCCACAACAAACACAACCTCATGTTTGTTGTCGTCGATGCCTTCCTTGTAGTTTAGGTCTGCAATATGTAAGGATAAAAAGAAACTAATTTTTTTTTCTTTACTATTTGTGCATATATACAAAAATCGTTAAAATTTTCGACGTAAAAACGATCAATCGGTTATTATACAAGCGACCGCGGCATTGACAGTAACCCCCCCCCCCTACCTCCTCCTCTTCTAGCGATTATATTATTTGTCTTTATTATTCTTCATTTCTATATATTTCTCAGTCGCTCGTTTTGCTTCCGCAAGTGAAAAGCTGTAATCTCGGCTATGACAATGACACGACTCGCCGGCCGTCCGCCTGACATTGTGGCGAGAATTTCAATCGAATCCGTTTCTCTTTGTCGACGTTTTTTAAACGTCTCGTTCAACGATCTCGACACGAACGGCTTCCGAATCGGTTGCGTTTCCTTTTTCGCGCGCGCGCGCGCCGATACTGACGGCATTTTTAATTGTGTGCATTTTTTACTTTGATTGTTTTTTATGCGTTGAGTTAAAGAATTATTGAAATTGTGACAATTAATACTATCACAATTGTTAAAAGTAACATTAAAACATACTAATATATTCTCATAGAGTTTACTAATATTTCTGCATATTCTTTTGTGTATATTTTAATTGCATAAATTTAAATGAATTTGAATGACAAAGTAATATTAATTATATTTGAAAATCATTCTAAATAAAAAAATTCTAAGTAATTATTATATTAAGAAAAAAAAAAAAAAAAAATACCACTAAAAGATAATCTTAATGTTTAATGCAAAGATAATTTACTTAATTCTGTACTTACAAAAATTTCACCGAAAGCGTCAACGATCAATAAGCACTTATATAAAAAAAAAAAATAGTCATGAAAGAAAAAAAAAAGTAAAATAAATTCACAAATTAAAATGACGAAAATGAGGATTACGAAAAAAAAGAAAAAAAAAAAAAAAAGAAATTCAAAAAATCGTCGCAAAATCGGCAAAACACTAATAATACCGTGCGCAAAGCTCGATTTTCATCGGCAAGACGAAAGCTCCGGTATAGTAACGAATCGATCGATCGAATAATAAGCGCGCGCTCAGTAATCTCGCACACTCACCCAACCGATCCCCGATTAGGGCTTTCGGGCTCGAAATGAACGAACGCACTGTAGGAAGATACAACGAACTGCGGTTAAGTCAGATTGTTGACTGATGGTGGAGGTGTCGTTCTGATCATATATAGGCCCCCGTGGTTAAAAGGCTCGCGTGCACCCCACGGCCAGAAAAAGAGGGAGAGAAAGAGAGACGTAGACGCCTCTTCTTTTGCCTTTCTTGTGTGACTATCCTCCTATCTCTCCTCGTGTCCCCTTCCCTTCTTAAAAGACGGCGCTTCTCAGGCGCATACACTACCAGTTGGCGTTAAGTTAAGTCGGGGATGACAACGACGAAGAGGACGACAACGACGAAGGCGACTGCGATTTCTCTCTCTTTCTTATACTCGAACGACGGCGTCGTCCTTCGTCCCCCTCGGTCGATACCTCCTACTTCGAGCTCTTTCTCCCCCAACCGATTCGAGGCGGCAAGTACAAACGTTGCTTTTTTCCATCGGTTAGTAAGAGAGCAAAAGAGAGAGAGAGAGAGAGAGAACGATACAGCCCCTACTCCTACGCGCATTTTCGAGCATACAATGAAAGATATAGAGGTGGAAGAGAGATAGATGTTCATTTATATGTGTGTGTGTGTGCTTTATGGGGATAGGTAAGGTATACGCGTGTGATGGGATCACTTAGTGAGACGAGCTAAAAGTTAGAAGTAGGGAGATTTTCAGATAATGTTGTATCTAGGGTCGGTTTAAGGTTTGATATTATGAGTTTGGTGGTAATTGGATTCTCGCCAGTATGAATGAATTGAATTGATTAATTTTGCGTGAAGAGGCTTTATGGTTGGGTATTTTGTAAGAAGAAAAGATTTCAACAAATAGACAATTGTGTATCGTTTAACTTTCAGTTTCCTTGAAGTATATTTCTATTTAGAACAGTAATCATGGCGGTGCGATATACGAGTATTTAACAGAGTATTTATAAATAATTGTCTTTAGTATGTTTATGTCAGTTTTTAATTATTTACTGTTATCCTTGTATGAAATTGTTTTTTGTAATTTGACAAAAAAATGTCTATAAACTTAGCAAATAAATTTTTAATAATAATAATTAGTTGTCGGTTATTTAAAAAAATGCGCACTAACGAAAACGAAGTGAGTACATAAAAGAGAACGAAGGAAAATCGAGCGAGATGCAGAAAAAAAGAAGAAGCTCGACTAAAAGGATCTAACGTTATTGACATATACGCGCGAGAGAGAAAAAGGATAGCGTACCTAAAGTAGTAAAATAGAAGGAGGAGGAGGTGAAGAGGGGGCGGGGGAGAAGAGCAGAGCGAGGAACGACCTCACGGCTCTCGACGCGATGTAAGTGACCCGTTGACGTCGGAACGAGAGGAGGAAGAACGAGGGTGGGGGAGAGAGCGAGCGAGAGGGAGAGAGAAAGAAAGAGATGGAAAACATCTCCTGGAGAGATGAGACTTGGTTCGTTCGCTCGTGGGAGGCCGTCGGGGTTACAGTGAAAGTGAAATACCCAACGTGCAAGTGGAGTAACGTCTCTTCTTTTCTGATTCTCTTTCTCTTTCTATTTGTGTTTGTAGCGGGAGTCGCGCGCGTCGCGAGATAACAGCCTACGAACGGACGCGACTCTCCGCTCTCGCTTGGTCGAACGGACGATGGATCATTTGCGCTTCTGCCGCCTTCGACGATGGTTGGGAGTTGAGTATTGGGACTTTGTTTATTTTTTATCGCAGTTGGGTATTTACTTTAGTTAGGATGTATCTTTGTGATTTTTGTCCTTTTTCGAGGAGAAAAGAGATCGTAAGAAGGGAATTTAGTGTAATTTTTCTTTGTTTTTTTTTTTTTTATTTTCAGAGTGAAATATTTTTATTCATAGCGGTTAAAGAATCTTTGTAATAAATTTTGCATTAAGTTTAAGTAAGGGTTGAAATAACATTATGCGCAATTTTTATATATATCTTTCAGTGTATGTTTTATTTCATATGCGATAACTTAAAGTAATATTAATTTATACTTAAATTGTAATAGAAACGTTAAGCTTATTTAAACATTTTTAATTTTTTTATTTAAAATTTATATTAAATTATTATGTCAATGAATAGTTCATGACAAATTCATAAAAATTTGAAACTACTTATTAAAATTATCAGAGATTTTAAGATTTTGCTTGTCAAATAAATCTTATTTATCTACAACAGAAATATTTAAATAAATTATGTATTGTAACCATAATAAAATATTAATATTTTTCGTTTTAACATATTATAATTATTTGTACAATAATAATAATTATTATAATAAAATATATGAACATAGTTTCAAAATTTTTAATGAGTTGTTGTAAAATTTAATGTACATTATTATATAATATGTGCATATGTTCAAACAAAGACAAAAAATATTTTTGTAGGTAAGTATTTGTTTTTAATAATCGTCCTTGATAGTACACCAATAGAAGAATTAATTTGACTTAAGAAAAATAATTATGATGGTATTAACTAAAAATTTTTTTCTTAACTTAAGAATTGCTGATTTTGATTTTAATATTAATATACGTCTATAGATATTAAAAACCAAGAGCAGAAATTCTCAAGTCAAGAAAATTTTTTTTTTTTAGAATGATGATAATTATTTTTCTAAAATCAAGTTGATTCTTCTATTGGTATGCACGAGTATATTTTTAACTAGTATTAAATAATTGAAAAATTCATCAATCTATCTAATAATAATAATGTTTAAAGAATGAATTTAAAGCTAAATTAATAAAATGTGAATATTTTTTTAATAATAAGAAACAATACATTATACGAAACATTTCCACCCAACCATCACGAATGACACAAAAGAATACCATTTTTGGAGAAAAAAAATCATCGATTCGCGCTTTTGTGTTTACGCAAACGAGGAAACGCTATAAAAATTTTCTTCGCATACGCGAAAAAACAAGCGCACGACCTTCGCAGCGCAAAATGGCCCCGAGGCAAAATTTATTCGGGCGCGATCGCTTCCGCGATACATCGTAATGTATACCTTCATTGGATTTTCGCGAGCGTTAATACAATCGCGCTCGATGGTATACGTTTATTTTTTTGTACTTAACGAACGAGTAGTGTACGCGTGTGTTACTTGGGAATGAGTTTGCAATGCATATATGTATACGTAAACTAAATTATGTTAAACTTTTCGAACAACTAAGAACAATGAATGTATTCTTTATTTTATTTATTTAAGTCGGTTAGTAAAATTAGGAGCATAGTGTAAAATAATATTTTATTATTATTTGTATTATTTGAAAAAACAAAAATATGATTTTCATTTCATTTGATCGAGTATTCAAAATTATGATATCAATATCGATATGTCTGATGTTATTTAGATCAGAGAACTGAAAATGAAATTTATATGATCATTAATTTTTTTACAAATGTTAATTCTACATGAATTATTTTTTTTTTTTAATCATCTTATTACGATAATCACGCAAAATGTCGTAACACCTTACAAAGCTGCAAATTAATTTAACGTTTTTTATTTTCTTCGTAGTAACGGCTGCACAAAAAATTCCACATCCTCGTGTAAAGCTCCGCATACGTAACAATTGTGCGCATAAAAAGCTTTGAAATAAAGACATCAAGTCAAGTAAATCATCCGAAGAAGAAACATGATTTAGATATCACTATGACCACTGGAGCCAAAGAATTCTCTTTTTTCATACGCCGTCGTAAATAATGTTTGTTTGCTTTAGAATAAAAGTTATATAAGAGCATTTTCTTTCGATTGTATTATCCTCTGATTCATTACAAAACGTTTTAGAAATTTTGTTGTTTATAATATCATCGATCGATAATAATTCTAAAGAAATAATTATTACTTAAAAAGTGAATCACAAGAAAGACATTAATTATATAAGATGAAATAACTATTTTTATAAAAAAAAAAAATTGAATTTATTTATATTTTGTTAATATTGATGATTTTGAGTATTTTCTTTGTATTGCACAAATTAAAATTAGAATTATTTTCTAAACAAACTTATATATCACTTCATCATTTTTACGTTTAAGTAGAAACAGTCGTGCATAGTAAGATTACGTATGTTCACAAAAAGTTTAGTTGAAAAATTTTACGCTGTAGAACAAATTTTTTTATTTTTTTTTTGTCTTAACTCATAAATCTATCTCGAGACATTATCTTGAATATTTTTTTCACGTTTCTAATTGCGACGCAATATTTTATCTCACCGTAACAAACCTCAAATAAGCGACGATTATAATCCGACGTTAAATTTACAAAGCCACAAAATTCATCCCTAGCCGAAAGTATCCAAATAAAGAAAAAAAGAAGAGAAAGAAACAAAATTATAACTTTCGACGAAACCCCGTGAAGAACTCGCAGTATCCGATACCTTAACCGAGCTGAAATTCAAATCCGCGCTCGTCAACTTACTCTTCCTCGACACACACGTACGGAAGATTTACGCAAAGCGAGCAACGTCTCTTACGCAATATTTTCATCCATGTCATGTAAACACACATACATTCACACATGTACACATATATAGGTATATACCCTTAGCTATCAATTACTCGCTCACGATGGCATCCGCGCGCGAGTCTCGTCGCGTTTGCCCTTTTGTTGCCTATAAATCAGAGTCTTGAGAGCATCGCATAGCATATATATGTATATTTGTACGTAGCGAAGAAGTAAGGGAATAAGGACTCGAGAGAGAGAGAGAATCTCTTTAGAGGAAAATTGCGGATGGCGAATGCATAATGCGCTCGTTGCGATTGATCTTTGCGAGGAGAGAAATTTGATTGTGAGAGTACGTATTAATGTGCGGGTTCGTATGTGTGAATCGCGTGGCTTATCAAGCGCGCTTTGCGACTTTCTATGCACGAGATATTTTTTATAGGTTTACTTACACGATGTGTTACTTTTGCCCTGTATTTTCGAATTTTTTAAATGTAATAATTGATATGACATTTGGATTTTAAATCGATCAATATAATGTTAACTCGGTTTAAAAATAATGTTTAGCCAATTGCTTGTTGCATTATAAACAGCAAACAAACAGATATGATTTTAAGCCGTTCGTTTCACCAATCCACACAATTTTATTTTACTTCACTAAGAGATAAATGAACATATATATATATATATATATACAAATTTAAATTGCGGAAGATACATTTTGTGCAATAGAAACTATAATATTAAATGTTACACGCCGTTATTGCATGTAAAACACGTTATGGAATGATATCTTCCGTGTCTCGGTTATCTGATAAATTTTCACATTGTATAATGTAAGAGCAAATACTTTACTATACAAATATTAATTTAGCATTTTCTATGGATATTATTGCACGAGCTTAAATCGAACGATTTAAATTAAAATTCGTTTCGAATTATAAATTGCTGATTAAATAACTTACCAAGACTAAAAGTATTTATAAAAAAGTCATTTTAGTTCTTTTCTCTTTTATTATATTTATTTACTAGTACAAAAAAGAATAGAAATAATCTTTAAATTAAACGAACAAGACGAAAGGAAAAAAAAATTTCGAAAACTACAACCCCTTGATACCCATAGTTCCTCATAACTTAAGAATTTCCCGCATAAACTCAACGAGTGTCGCGCGGTTATCGTTCTCCTTCCTCGTGTCTCCTCCTCGAATACGCGAACTCAACGCGCGTTAATAATTGTCTTGGTACGAAAGTCGTGCGCGACCTCGCGCACACACATAGGAGCGGTAGTTCGTCGTCGTGGGCTATTATTATCGTAGCGCGCGCGAGCGCATTAAATGTCTCCTAAGTCGAGCCCGCGATTCTCTCCATTTATTTATCTCGTTTTGATCAGCGATGACTTCTTATTCTCGTTTTCCTTAGATTATTCAATACACACCTGTATGATTTAAAACCATCCAGTTGTTTATCCGTAACGATTATCGTTAAAGACGACTGCTTTCTCTCGCACTAACGTTGAATTACGATTGCGATAAAATTCGAAGCATCGTTTTAAATCCAATGTATAATATTTTATGTTTTAAGGAACGTTAAGATTTTAGAACAAAAAAAAAACAAAAAAAACAATGATGGCCGATGCTAAACGGCATTGTAATCAAAATAAAAAATAATAATAATAATTAGAAGCTGGTACTGCTGCTAATTCATCTATCGTAACATTAGCATGCTTGTCTAAACACGAGCCCGTAATCGTCTACGTAATGGTAACAATTTTCAGAAGCGTTTGTCGCAATTGTAATCGTCGCTCGAATCATATGCAATTATTTATCACCCATTAATTTTCGTTACTAAAAATTTGCAGACACTTCCGTAAACTTCTTGGCTTATTCATAAACTGAAGAAAATGAAAGAGACAAAATTTCCATCTCATTCGCTACCGAATACTCACCTGATATTACATACACATATCATATTATATATAAACGATCATTATACTTATCGACGATATATTCGGCGAAGCAATTCAAGCGTCGCATAATTCGTGGCGCCGTTCTTCGAGCCCGTAACAATTGTATCTCCGACTAATCGAAGAAAATGACGTATACCGACGTGTGACCAATGTACCGATGTGTGACGTTCGCTAGGCACGTAATCCATTTGGAACTCGGACAATCGATTGTAAATCAAATTACGTCAGTTTTTTTTTTTTTTTAAGAAGAAGAATAAGAGAGAGAGAGAGAGAGAGAGAGAGGAACGAATCGTAGACCGCTCTGGAAAAAGGGATAGCGACGACGAGTGGCTTCTCGGTACTGGACATGCAATACTCGGCTATTAATTACCAATGGCTGATTGGCTTCTTTTCTTTTATTATACTTACAGCAACGAGATACTTGACGCTTATTTTATACGCATTTCTTTTCACCCCTCTCTCTCTCTCTCTCTCTCTTTCTCATTTGCTTTCCGTGGAACTAATAAAGGTCGATCTATTGTAAGCAAATTGCGTTTGAAAGGCGATTGTATGCCTACTTTTTTTTTTTTTTATTCTTTATTTATCGATTTCACCTTTGTTTTATAAATTGAGCCAAGTACTATGGCTGCGACGTTGGATTATCGTTGCGCATTAATTTATTAGATTCAGTTAAGTAAATCATCTTTTGAAAGTACACTGTTTTAGTAACGTCGGTGTATTTATATTAATCTTGTTTGTTGTTCTTCGACGGTGGCGTGTAATGCCTCAGTGTCTTTGGTTAATGCTATAATATATCACCATAATCGGTAATAATGAAAAAACGTTAATATATTACACTATTGATTTATGTATAAAAGATATTTTAAATAATATTTAAGTATATATCACTGTAAAACTCAAAATTCATAAGATTAAAATATATCTAAAGACTTATTTGATAATTTACAAATTATAGTTTCTGTTTTAAAAGAGCAATTAATCATAAAAATTAATAAAAGCATCCAATACAATAATAGAATAAAAATTTTTCATTTTACAAATATATTACATCACAATAATTTACAAATATTATGCATACCTTCCTTTTATGCATACCATAAAGATATTAGCATAATTGTAACCTACAATCGAGTAAATTACAAAATATCGTTCAAGCATTCGATTCAATGCTGTATAATCAATCGCTTATAAAGCAGCTGTCATAACCCATCAATTAAAAACCAATTAATCGTTTGCAATTAACTTTATTTAATTTTCATCGTGACTCGGCAACCGTTGATTAACTCTTTTATTAAAAAAAAAAAAAAAAAAAAAAAAAAAAAACCCGATAGAAAATCGTCGAATTTCATTAATAAATTTCCTCTTTTTATAATCATACAGCCTAGATATCGTACGAAATAACCGTATCAATACAATGAATAAACGACATAAAAAGTTACGGCGTGCGACTTTGTTAATTGAAATGCGCCAAAAGAGGCGAGGATGAAATCCATAGGCGTCGACGATTTAATAATTTAACGATTGACTCGATGCGTCAAGCGTTACAGATATAATTGTGACCGTTTACGTATATAGAAGTGGCGGTAATTTTAATGGTGATGCATTTAGATCTAATAATAACGGATCGTCGTAAAGGAAAGTCGAGCGAGTTCAAAGTACCTTAAAAGATAAATAAATATATAAAACGACACGTAATGCTTTTGAGTTTAACTGTTAATTGCATCATATAATTAATCTTAATTGCTTTATAATTACATTTACCTACTAAATACAGCGTGAAATCGCAATTATATCTTGTTGAAATAATTTACTTTAATATTACATCCATACCGTTTGGATAAAAACCACATCGTTGTTCTAAATATACACATCTCATTAAATAAAGATATAATATGGACATCAAAAAAAAAGAAAAAAAAAAGAAAAAAAAAAAAAGCAACGTCAAGATAAAACCATTGTAATTTCTTAACGAATCATCATCCGAAACTCACACTTATCGCGATAAATCCTTGCACTTGATACCTTCTTACAATATACCGATAGGTTACGTTAGAAGCTTCTCGTAGTAAATTTTCACCGCAAGAAAGAGAGCGAGAGAGAGAGAGAGAGAGAGTAAGAGAGATGCGCGCTCGCGATTAGGAAATTCAACTAGCGGAGAAGAAGAAAACATCTCGGCGCCGGATGTAATGGCCCGAGGCGCATTTCTCTCCCAATTATTTGAGCCCGAGCAACGGTACCGAGTCTCCGACCGTCTTAACGTCTTTTCCTTTTCTCTTTTCTCTTTTTATCCTACTAATGGGTATGATTTTTGCAATCGAAAAGAGAGAGAGAGAGAGAGAAAGAGAGAGGAAGAGAGATTATCCGATCGTGCTCGTATTACGTGTGCAACGAGCGACGTAGATATATATGTATAGATAGAATAGTTGAGTGGATAGGAAAAGATATTTATTTAATTTTTAGAAATTAGCGACAATAATTAGGAAAATAGAAACATTTTAAAATCATACAAAAAATATTCGTTTCAAATAATATCGTCTTAAATAATTCAAACGAAAATCATGTCATAATAATTTTACGCTCCAATAAAAGTTAGATTTTATGTAAAAGAAAAATCAATCTTTCGATTCTCAACGAATTCGAATAAAAAAAAGGAAAAAAAAAAAAAGAAGCCACCGGCGCAAAAATTTTATTTCATATGAATAAGGAAGTATGCATATCAAGTATTATTTTCACGCAAAATGTTGCAACCAAATATACACACAAGAGCCGTCGGTATGGGCCGACATCGCCTGAAACTAGACACAATGTAAAGTTTAACGTAAGGTCCATTACGTACTATGCGGAGCATTGATAACTCATCTGTATACCGTCATTCGCTTTCTCTTATCTCCGCGTGCGCAATATTCAATTCATTCGAAAATAAAACTTACCCATGAATAAATTTTTATTTCTTTCTTGGAAAGAAAGAAAAAAAAATGAAAAAATAAAAAAAAAAACAGAACGAAAAAAAGCCGCATAACCGAGAATCTGAATAAATTTTGACGTAAGAGTCTCTCCTCTTCCCTTGTAAATTTTGATTCGCTCGCGCTCGCACACGCGCGTATATATACATGTATACATCCACACGCGAGAATCGGTGAGAAAAAGAGCGCATGGAAAAGGTGCGCTATTGTTGGGTAATCTCGCCCGGTCTAAAGTAATTATGCCAATGTAACGTAAGTGTGTGGATAAATTAACGAGTTTTGATTTGTATATAAACATTAAGCGATTTCACAGCTTTTTATAATCAAATCGTTGTTTTAACTTGTATTAAGAATGTATCTATGTATACGTGTATTGTCCCTAATGAATAAATGATAAATGCATTAGTGTCTCGTCTATATTTTTAATGAAACGTATGCAGATATTCTTTTTTTATTTATTCATTTTTTTTTTATTTCTTTTCTCTTAAGCGTCGTTATTTCGTTTCGCAATCGTTCGCGAGCTTGAAATTTGTTCATTTGTAGCAAAAAATAATTTAATTTTTTGGATACAAAACTTTATTGAATTATTACGTAATTTTAGAAATTGGTATTTAATTAATATTAATATTCTTCTCTGCAGTTTGAAATTAAAGTTATCTTACTAAAATTCGTTATAACAATACATGTATTACAGTAAGTAATTTAATACAATTTTTCCAACTAAATTATCAAGCTATTTGTTTAGGTTATAATTTTAAAAAAGGATGCACATCTTTATCTATTCATTTAAATTAAATAAATTTCTTCATTCTCGTTACGAAAAATAAAAATTAAATACACAACTTGTCATTACCCGTTAATTTTTTCCTACATTTTACAAGAACTCTCAAAATGGAAATTTCCAATTAAATAATTTTAGATTTATTTAATCCTCGTTATACCGTACAATTATTCTATGCGAAAATAAAAATAAATATTTAAGCCGATCGTAAAGCTAATAAATTACCAACCAAGCAAAGAATAATCCATCGGCAAAAGAATGTTTAATCAATACAATAACGGTAAGGAAATAAAGAAGCGAATCTCTATAGAAATCGCGAATAAGGAGCCTCGTACAGTTAACCAAGTGCCCGCGAGCCAAAACACAATGAATCCATTAAGACGCGATCCAAGAAGCTTCGATTTTAGATATTCGTTATAACTTCGATACTTACATATAGAGCGCTGCACGATACTTCCTATTTTGTATATTCTACATAAGCTCTTGCCGTACGCGGATAATGTATTTGATTTTTTTTTTTTTTTTTAATTTAGATGAATTCGTTTACATAATAATAATAAATATAATAATAATGTTTTTCGTAATTATTTGCACAAGTAAGAAATATTTGACATTTTACGATGAAATAAATCGCGATCTTCATATATTTCGAAATTTTCAGATATTCATTTTAGCTCACAGCTGATACTGATAAACTTGTTTGAAAAATTAATATTATGAAAAATTTCTGGTGCTCGGAACTACAATTATGCTAAAAGAAAATTGTCTATTCCAAAACTTTCTTCATAAAAAAATTGAAAATTATGCAAATTTTATAATTGTTATAACCTTAAAATAACCTATTGTGTATACAATGTTATCTGATTGCACGAAATTTTATTTTATTTCTATAGAATAATTATGCATTTTATCGAGTTAATTTCATTGTCATGGACAAGCCTTTGATATCGTTAAAAATTCTTACCTTCCATACCGTTCTTAAAATTTTTTAATTTTTTGTCATTATTATTTCTCGATTAATCTTAAATACGTAATTATAATTAAAGAAATATTATTAATTTTAATTAAAATCCCATAAGGTGTACTTTGTGTTCATCGTTTGAGAATAATTATATGAATATTCAAATAAATTTTTATTTTATTTACAAAGTCGTAAATTAAACCTTAATTATACAATCGACGCACACGATCTCAGCAAGACGAAACGTAATAAAGCAATGTGTGCGCCGTGAGCGCGTCAAATATCATATTAAGGAAAACATAAAACACACACTTGTAAAAATAATAACAATTCGCGTTGCTTATACATACGCTCTCCCGTTTTTGCAATTTGCGATTGTAAAAAGAAAAAAAAAAGAAAAGAAAAGAAAAGAAAAGAAAAGAAAAAAAAAAAAAACAAGCCAGGCGCACTTGTAAACATTCCGAGGTGTGTTAAAGTAACGCGCGCCGCGTTACTCGGTGTCTTTATTAAAAAAACGGTTTCGTATCGCGCGCACATTAATTAGCCGCTGTACGAGCCGACGCGACTGGTACAAAGACTGAGAGAAAAAAAATCGGGAGCAAGCGTAGAAAGATCCGATGGAAGGTCGCCGGTGTCGCTGTGCTGCTTGTACGTTTCGTATTATTTTCACCTTCTTTTTATTTTACGTCGCCTTTTTTCATTTTTTTTTTTTTTTTTTTTTTTTTTTTTTGTTTTTTTTTTTTAACCTCGTCGCGAAAGATGAACACAACGACGGAGGAGTTAAGGTCGTTTTCGTCGTTTTTTCATGTATACGTATATTCATCGTATATATATATATATATCATAGTTATTACCATCATACGTTTTCATCGTCGGTTATACATACGGCTGAAGGGACAATGCGTTAAATTGATTCAGTGCCGTAAGATGGTAAAAGACCGGAAACGATAAAAATTTCAAGGAGGATAAAACTTTGGAATCCAAATTTACGTGGTCTATGAACCACGTATCCTGGCAACGTTTTTTCGTTTGAATGATGGCCTCGACGAGCACAATAAGGCATTTTTGCATAAAAAATCGATTTAAATTTTACTGGAAATGACCTTTTTTTTTTTTTTGATTTGTTGCGCAAATTCGTACGAAAGAAAAAAAAAAGTATAGGAAAAAAAGACGATAATGTGGAGTAAATAAATCATAAGCGATTGGAGTGATGTATTCTTAAGTAAACGAGTAAAATAAACGTAACTTATTCACTGTGTATTCACTTTTAAATTTAAGTAGAAAAAGACTCAACCCGTTCAGACAAGCCATTGATGCGTATACTGACATATATATATACATTGTATAATACGAAACATACGTAGGATTCATATTCAACATTTTTAAAGAATCGTTTCAATTATAGACTCACTGATTTGAATTTATTGCATAAGCAACGTTACATTTTCTTTTCTTGACATATTATCAAAAGAATTTTATGATGTAAGAAATAGCAATCGGCATAAAAATAGAACAAAATATCATTTCATGGGGTGTGTTCTTACTGAGTCACTTGCGTCTATTCTTTGGTCATTTATTTATATTCAAAATAAAAAATTCAAGTCAAGTGTGACTCATTTGAAATAGATCAAATCAAATGGCTTTTGTCCACTCTCTAATCAACTGTTAAATAAAAGAATTTAACATCTCGTATTATTTTTTAACTAAATATAACGATGAATTATTATTTTCTTTGCTTTTTAGTAATTATTAAAGCTGACTAATTAAACTGGATGTTTATTAGAAACTTGTGCAATTTATTGATTTAATTTAATAAAAATAAAAGTTTATATAAATATTTATATTACAGTCAGTTAAAAAAAAAAAAAAAAAAAAAAAAAAAAAAAAGAAAACTAAGATAAATATAAAGTACATTCACTTGATAATTATTCAATAAAATAATAATCATTCATTTATTTATTTATTTCATTTAAAGATCAACGGTTAGTGCCTTTTAACAATACATTACAATAGTAATACAAATAAAAATTTTACATTTTATAACAAAGTTTGAAATTAAATATTAATTTTATCATGTTATACATATATTCACCCTTGCGTCTCACGCAATAACTCAAATCTAACTCAAGTTATTTTGAGTTTTTACAAACTTGAATTTAAATATCATTGCTGAAATAGTCATAACAAAACGAATCAATCCCACCGATCGAGTATAACAAAACTTCTCTCCGCTATGCAAAACGAAATAATAAAGAATCGCGAAAAAGATATTTCAAAGCAGAATATGTTCGCGAAAGGGCAATCGCTCGTATAGCAATTTTATTTCTGTTCGGGCGGAGGCGCGAAAAATTTTCACGAGCTGGCTATTGTATAACCAGATGAGGCGAGCTCGCAAAGTTAAACGAGTTTTCTCGCTCGCCGATAACTAGATTGCTCGATTTTACGAGCGCGTTATGTTTTTTAAAATCGCGTCAAAAAATGAGAGAATCGTATGTCGAAAATTTATATATATATATATGCACATATTTGTATGCAAACGAAACTCGGAGCTTGTATACTTTCACAACGCTTCGCACGAGTTATATATTCTTTCGTTTCGCTCTTTATCTTCCTTTATCGTTTTCACCAGAAATCATAAAGCGAATACGTATTTACGTATCGTTCTCTTCCCATACAACAGAGCTTTTGTTCGGGCGGTTAAAATTTTGAATTCGGTTGCGCGAGATGTGTGATTTGGCGAACGCTCCGTAAGGGAATTAAAATCACGATGAATTAAAAAGTTGAAAGGTTAATTAATCATGGTTAAACTTTCGTAATTGACGGAAATAAAAAATCGTCGATTAAGTACATAAACATGTATGAGTAATAATGCAATCTTGTATGCGTTGGATTCGCACAATTTATATGCATCGAATTTTTTATTCTACAAAAACATGCATTATACTACACGCCAGTCCTCAAAATAGTAACAAAACGAGCTCGTTATATACTTTTTACGACGTCTAATCGGTAATCGAAATTAAGCATCACTAAAGACACTAAACATACTGTTCGGTTGTTCTTAATGTTCTATAAACTGTTCAGTTATCGTTATTTGCTCTGTAAACGTTCGACAAAAACAAAAGCTTACTCGTAAATACGCGAATACTATTAATTATTATACTATTGTCAATGACCAATTGTTCTTTGACTAACGTTCTGGTATACGCATTGGGTAAATGAGTATATAAAAACTATGTTTTGTTTGTCCGTATCTAAAATTTGAAATTTAGACTGAGTTCAACTTCAAATTTTCTACTTAACTTTACTCAACAACAATTCCATGCAATGTCACACACGAGATCTAATCGTGTAATTAATAAACTACTACTAATACCAATCATTTTCAAACTTAAAAAAATTAAAACTTTCCGTTCGCATTCTATCTAACCGTTAGAAAAGAAGAAATAAAAAAAAAAAAAAAAAAAAGAAAAAAAAACGAATTTACCTCTAAAAATAAATTTTCGCGTTAAAAATCAGGTCGACCAGTCCGATAAAGCGTCACGTAGCCACAGTTTCGTGCGATTGCGGATCAGCCGCGAAAAAGAAAGCCGACGTCGCGCCGCGCTATCAAAGCTACCATAGATTATACGACGAGCGATTGCTCTCCAGATTTCCCGTGAGCTTGTACACACACATACACGCACACATGCATATACGTAAGACACTTGAGCGTATGTGCGAGTGCACTTAACGAGATCAAATCGCTCCTCGAGAGATAAGAAATAGCGGTGATTTAGAATCGTGTAAAAATAGTAACCCGTTAAAGAGTCTCTTTCTCTCCCTTTCTCTCTCTCTCTTCTGTTTTTTTTTTTTTTTTTTTTTTTTTTTCTTGAAACTTTGTCGTTGGGTAAACTAATGCAATGCACATCTTTTTTTAAATTAATTTATAACGTAGTGATTCATCGAAACGTTTTATAAAAAAAATCGAAAGTGTTTTGTATTAAATTATATTATCAATGTATTTCGAGACGTACTTAAAAATTTCATAAAATTATAACGTTGTATAATCGAGCTGAAAAATCGGAAATTACCAAAGCATCTATGTCGGCGTTTGATTACGTCTATAAAACAATATTACGATAACCGATAAACGATATACCGAGCAATTTTCATAAATCATCATCTCAAAATATCCCGAACGATTAAAACTATTACATCGAATAAAGTATTATCTTTCGTTATCAATTGACCAAAATTTGTAAAACGGCGAGAAAACAAGATAAAAAAGGGAAAGGAAAATATAGAAACATTAAATTCGAAACTACATTAGCATCGGTCGTCAGCTCATCATCAACGTCGCCAGTTGTTACGCAGGGAGAGAGAGAGAGAGAGAGAGTGAGAGAGAGAGAAAGAGAGAAATAGTGACGAAATCAGCCCTCGAAATCCTCATTGCGTTAGACCGTACATCTTGCCGTTGAAGAGAGAATCATTATGATGGAAGCTTCTCTCTCTCTCTCTCTCTCTCTCTCTATCTCCGTTTCTCTATATACATATATACATACTGGAGAAAGAGGGAATGCTTGATCGCAAAGCGTAGATAAAGTTTAGTTGCGCGCTACACGTATACACCTACACACACACACACATTCACACATACTCGCTTCAAGAACTCGGTGACGGATCGAGTCTAGCGGTCGGATTTAAAGCTGTGCGAATGATAGCTGCATGTCTTTATATGTATTACGTATGCGCATACGAGTGACTTTTAAGCGACTACTCCGCGTCCTCGTAATAATCGTTCCGCTTATGTGATAAACAATTTTTGCGGTCGGAACTTTTCGTAAATTATTTTGCCCGCTTGTGAGTCGTTCGCCACAGCGTCTTACCAAGTTTTCTCATCCCATTTCCTGAGACGATTATTTTTATGTCTATATACGGTTTTCGTTGGTCGTATGTACTTTTGGATATTCAACGGTTTCGAGCTTTTTTTTTTTGTACTTAGCCCCGGGAAATGCGTCGCTCTTTTGGTTTAACTCGCGTACATCATTGTATTATATTGTTTTTAGCCGTTCGTAATAAACTACGGGTTATTGGTCATTAAAAACATTTAATTATCCTTTGGATAATATGCACGTAATGTTAGTCATCCTTGCTCATGTATATATATATATATTACGCTTAATGTATCCCGACGGAAAAATTAGTACGAAAAATTAAGTCACTTATCTATATATATATATACATATTTCTCTTTCTTCGCGTACTTTCCCTACTTACAAAACGATGACTCATCGACATACGTTAAACGCCAAGAATAATAGTATGCCGACAAAGGGACGAAAATTTTAATAAATTATTTATAAAATTTTCGCCTTGCCCGTGATATTTAATTGGTTCGTTTATCATTAAGCTGGCTCGGTGTATTTAATACACCGCGTTGTCAGGTATACAATAACCGTTACAGTGACAAAGTCGTTCGCGAGTACGTACGTGTAACGCGCCTTAACAATTGTTTTCGCGTAAGCGAGTTTATTGTTTCGTTGGATTATTCATGCGATTGCGTTCATGGTAATTACGCGAAACAAACTGGAGTGTGTGTATAAGTACCGCGCGGTGAGAATGATTTTCAACGCGAGTAAAAGTGAAGATGAGTAATGGATTCATATTTTTTTTTTTTGTCTTTCTTCTTTCTAAAATATTATGCATACGCGAAATTATAAAATTTATTAACGAAAGGATGATTTTTTAATCGAAATGATTATGTAATTAAATTTTATCATCTTTGCATTAAAAATTAAAAAAAAAAAAAAAAAACTAATATTCGCTACAAGAAAAAGTTTGGTTTTCGACTAGTTTTTGATAAATCGTGACTAGACTGTTGATTCCATAAAAAAAAAATAATTACGTTTGCATGAAAAACGCGTTAACATTGAATAAGAAAAATAATTTGCATAAAAATTAATTACTATCATAGAGCAAAGGAATGTTTACGGCGCTTAATTGGAATATACTAATCTCTCGATATTTTCATTTATCAAATAATAAAAAATAAAGTAATGACAATAATTTTCTTTATAATATAGGTAATAATATAGGTCATTTAAAGTGAATTGCGTTAATGCAAATGTATATAAAGTAACAATAGCCATTCAACTAAATTGTAAAAATTACATTGTCGCTAGCCTAGAATTTAAACTAAAAAATGTTTAAAATTCGCGTTATTGAAGAAGAAGCAAAAAATAATAATAATAATAATAATAATAAAAAAAAAAAAAAAAAAAAAAAAAAGAAAGACAGAAAAAGGAATACCTTAACCTTTATTTATCGTGCAAACTAGAAATCAAGTGAACAAAAGAAACACCAAACGCTACGTCAACACATCGGAAAAGCTATATCGGCAAAGAAATACGTGGAAAAGATGACGCGGCAATTCTCCCATCGCTTTAAAGTATTAAGTCACCATTGAGATTTCAGCGACGCATGAAACTAACGTTATTTCGAGCGGCGTTATTTTTATGCACGCGTGCGCACATACGCCGCTAACGCGTTACATTGCGACAAATATATTTCTCTCGGCATAAGCGCAATGACTCAACGATACTCCGTCTCTCTTTCTCTCTCTGTCTCTCGCAAGCTTCCGTCACGCGAGAAAAGGCAATTTTATCATAGAGATTGGAATTCAATGCGCGCGAAACCCTGCCCTTGATATCTCACCGTTCTCGCTATCTTCAACTTTGCGTTATTACGCTACCATTAGGCGCAACTCAATGTGTTACATACACACGTTCCTCCGCGTTGTTTTATATTATATTTATGTTATACATCTACAAGCTAAGCGCACGCGAGATCGAAATCGAATACATCGAAAATAAAGGAACGAAGGAAAGCTGAAAGAAGAGAGAGAGAGAGAGAGAGAGAGAGAGAGATAACGCTTTAATTATCTTAATTATAGCCGAAGAAATGACTTATATGCAAAGTAACGACGATGAGAGAAAGATACAAGGCGGGAGCCAAGTTTTGGTATATCTATACATGCCTGCGTATAATCGAGATACCGTTGGAAAATTGAACAATCGCTCGGCTTTCGCACGACCGGGTTACGGTTTGCGTGTATACATATATTCGCGTCTGTTTAAAGTCTCCCGATGAGGAAAGTGTTCGCATCAAAATTTATCTTTCTTCATCTTTCTCATTTTTCGGAATCCTGATCGAAAGTTTTATCTGCTTTTTTTACGTCCTTTCGATATTTTATCGAATTTATTTTAAAATAATAAATCATTTCTTTTCTTCTATGACGCGTTGGAAAGCTTATTGTTTTAATCGCTAATTTTTAAGCGTATAAAAAAAGTTATTTTAATAATAAATTTAACGAAACGTAAATAATAAGTATTGACAAAAAATGTATAGTTTTATGATACTAAAATATACTTTACATAACGAAGTTTAACAACACAAGCTCATTCAATTAAAAGAATTAATAAAAATCCTCTATCCATTTATTAAAACACACATAATAATAAGAAACAATCAACGTTCAATAATCAAAAGAAACGTAATCTCTTTGGGCTCGAAATAAAAATCCCGTAAGCGATTCGTGGTTAAATTTACACCTCTTTAAACCACGTTATGTTTGTTAAAAGTATTATTACCTGAAAAAAATAGAGAGAAAACGCGCGTATAACAATGTTTATTATCGAACGTTCAATAGTACGTACACGCATTATACAAGGGAAAAGATAAAAAAAAAAAAAAAAAAAGGAAAAAGGAAAAAGAAAAAAAAAAAAATCAACGGGTGTGCGAACGACTCTCTGTCTTTTCTTTCTCTCCAGCGACTTCTCTTCATCGACAGTTTAATGCAAGGCTCGAGTGTCGATCTTATCCCGCGTGTGTATATACGTTCGCGAAGAATTTCGCTTGTACGGCTTTAAAATTATTGACGCATATTATGTTGTTCGGTATAAATACATATAATTTAATGAAAAGAGAGAAAGACACGATTTTTCTTATTTTTACACATTTTCTTTTATAATTTCTTTTTTTTTTTTTTTTTTTTTTTTTCTGCGTAAACGCGCAATGTCTAAGCGCATTGGGAAGTTTCGGATGTCGGTGTGTATACATCGTTGCGATTATTAATATGAATTACGCGTATATGTTTACATAACGTCGACGCGCTGTAAATTTTGAATTGAAATAAAATATATTGAGTATTAAATTTTATCTCATTGTTAAAGTATTTGTTACTTGTTAAAAATGCGAATTTTCTTATAATACCTTCGGCTGGTTATAATCATATCTTTAAATCGGATCAGTCGACACGGCTTCTTTTTACAAATCGTTGTTTACATTTCATTAAATACCATTATATAACGTTTTTCAGCGGTCGAATAATTCGTTAAATTTTTCAATTTTACCTATTATACGATTAATTTTTAACGCTTTATGTGCGGATAAAAAATTTGTGCCGTCTCGTTTTACTATTTACAAAATAGTACAGATAAGGCCGAAATTGAACAGTCACATGAATATATTTTGTATGATAAAAAAAATATATATCTGTATATAACAATATAATAAGAAAAATTCTAATTAACGTTATTTAATGTCTTCTTAACAAAACAACACACAATTTAAATTTGGTGTAAATAATGTAACATCCAAGGACTAATAATTCTAGTACAATCAATTCGACGAATTTTCAGGTTCATCAATTTAAAATTTATAAGCGAAGGAGGTCCATTTTATCACTCTTCCAAAATTCGAGCTCAAAAAAACTTTCTCGCGTCGAACAAAAGAAAGTTTATCGTACAAAAAGGCTCTCAGCTTATCGGCAAAGTCCAATATGAGTAAAGACTCTAGCTCGCTTATTTTTACTTTCGATCGGATATATAGTCGGGCAATTATTTCTCGTGTTCCGTATTCGCCCACCCGATGAGAGAAGAACAACGGAAACAAAAGGTGTCGCGCGGCTCGTTCTTTTCTCTTCCGTGGTTCGTCAATCATCGCGACGCAGCATTTTTCAATCGCTCTGCGCTCTTGTCTCTTTCTCTCTCTCCCTCTTTCCTTCTTCCTGTGGCTACATAAAGCATTCTTGCATCTCTGTCTCTCTCTCTCTCTCTCTCTCTTTCTCTCTTTGTTTCGTCGTGTCGACCTACACTCGCGCACGAGATAAAGGGAGACGGAAGATGAATGGATAGATATAAAATTGAAATAAGAGAGCGCAAGAGAAAGGAAAGAGTAATTGATCAAGAGAAATGGATTTGGACGACCTTTCGAAGGCGTTATAAAACTCAGAGAATAAAATGTTGCCGATCCCGCCGAGCTAAGAACGAGAGAATAATCGGTGACATGGAAAGTGAAACGACACCGAGTGCGTATGTAGGAAGGAATCGCAAAAAATTTAATAGTATAATAGGCTGTTTATTAGCAAAATTTGATGATCGCTGAGAATGTAATGACTAATGATACAAAATGTTTTTTTTTTTTGAATAATTGATTAAATAAAAAATAATTTATTTAATTAAAATGATTTTTATTGAAATTTAAAAGATCGTTGATTTTATTTTCAAAATATTTAAACGTACAATATTAAAAGAGCACTCGAAAAAGTTAAGAATTACCGTACCATAAACAATTCTAAATCAGCTTAGATAGTACGATTGCGTCTCGCTTACTCTCGATCCTTTTAGTAGCCATTAAACGAGGAAATGAAGAAAGCGCTCGAGGCGTAACTAAAAAAAAAATAAAAAATAAAAAAGAAACCAGTAAACGAAAGCATAATCTTTTAAACATACCGACAGCTACTTGTACTCCCGTGCGTTTGACATTTTCAGTACGCGACATAAACACATTATCGTAATATGACTATAATTCATGGTAGCAAGCGACTTGAAAAATCATCTATCAATCTTTCCGCTTATTTAATCTCATAATTCTTCGAGTATTAGTCCGCCTGAAGGTATGCAAGCCGAAGGTTTAACGCGCGCTTTTGTTACGGATATACCTACTATTATATCGCGAATGAAAAAACGGTGGAACAAAATCTCAACGTGTTTTACGCGTTAATGAAAAGAAAAAGATAATAGTTTATGTTTTGGTTGCGTAATTCAAATGTAATGTCTTAATTTTATATATTTTTTTTTTTTTTTTTATTGAAACATCTAATGGCGCGCCTCGGCGCTTGGGAGTGAACGCGAAAGAACGGGGCTCGAGCGTGGCCATAAAAAAAAAAGTGCACGACGCTTCCTATAGAATTTATACGTGAATCTGTTTGTGTGCGTGCGCGCACGCTTGTGTGAGTAGGCAGAGCTCTTTTCTCCACTGCGCTTTACTATGGATAGAGAGGGTAACGCGTACAGAGCTATGTTTGTGTGTGAATTTGCCGTATGCCTGTATGTATTGCTCTGTACTCCCTTTCCATGTAACCACATGTAAAAAGTATGTACAAAAGTATTACAAAAATATAAAACAGTTAACACAGTGATAATGAAATGAATTTACATTTTCAGAAACATTATCTTTATTCAATTCTGTTATAATTATATGTATACAGCGTGTCCTGATGCAGGGAGAAATTTTATTGATAAAAAACCTTGTTACGTCAAAATCGGTCAATTAGATTTCTTAGCCAATTATCCAACATTAGATCAGCCAATCAAATTTCTTCGCGATCTAGTAGGCGAGCCTTGAGAAAAAAAAAACAAAAATGGGCGAGGCTTACGATTTTCAAATATACATCGATATGCAACGATGTGTGCGTCGCACTGTTACGCTTGTTTATCCCCATTCCACCGCGAATTTTAATTCTGCTCTTATGCTGTATCAATCGTAACATCTACAAATTTATTAAAACAATAAATGATTGTATTAATGTTAAAACATTAATTAAAATTTAAATGTCATCTTCTAAAGTAAAAAATGGAAATCATTATTTACGTAAAAAATGTTTGTAAAAAATCCATCATTTCAATTTTTCTAATAATAGTAACTTCGATAGAAGTGCTTTATAAGTGAATTATAAAAATATTTCAAATTTGGTAAAGGAAAACAGATAAGCGAATAAATGTTTTTAATTTGATACCGTAAATTTCGATATTGTTTATGTATCGATGATTACGATTTTTCTTTTCAAACTGTAAATAAATTCGCATAAAAATTAAAAATCTGCAATCTATTAAACATTTGAAAAAATATTTTATTTTCATAAAGTTTAAAGTTACAATCTTTTACAAAAAGTAACATGATGATGATATTCTCGAGTATTTCGAATAAAATTGTTTTAAACTTAAATTTTATAAGTAATGATTTTTTCAAGAGAGCGATTTTTTATTAAAACAAATTACTTTCTTTTTGAATTATAAAATTATTATTTTTATTTATTATAATAAATAATTCACAAAATTAGTAAATATTATATAGAAATTATTAATTTTATCAAAGCTATTTTTTTTTTATTTTATAAAAATTATTCTATATTTAAATTTTACTCAATATTCAAATGTAATGAAAAATATAAACATTTTTTCCAAACTTTCGAATATTTATTTATTTTATGTCTCTATAAGATATTAAAATGCAATAAAATATAATTACACGTGGAAAATCATATCTCCAATTTTTACGATTTCAACACCTAAGTGTCCTAAAATTTTCGAATAATTTTTTTATAGACAATTAAGTGTACATGCAGTATGTACACATGTATTTTTATGTAATACATAAAAATGGAGGTATGATTTTTACGTGTAAATATACTTTATTGCATTTTAATCTAAAACGTATTAAAAACCTACGTTTTAAGCATATTTCGTCACGCCATTTTTCCTATATTTTTTAATATTCATGCTTCTATCATAAATTCGCTACCATTATATTGATTTTAAACATTTTTTTAAACTTCTATTAATCTTTTATAAAATTTTAAAATGTTATTTTTGAAATTTTTTTCATTGAATATTTTTTTTTAATATTAACAATCTTTAAAATGTTTTATATAAAAAAACACTCTTATCGAACATCAGTTTTTGCAATAAATATTAGGACCTTGAATAAGTTCTCGCTGTTTTTTTTTTTTTTTTTTTTTTAATAAAAGCTTTATTTAAAATATAAGGCACAAAAACATTTCACTCAAAGTATTGCCCATTACTAGAGAGCACTTTCTCCCATCTTTCTGGCAGTATATGAATGCCGTGTCGGAAAAACGGTATGTCTTTTGAGGCTATCCAAGAATCGATCCATTCTTTAGTATCTTCGTAAGAATGGAAGCGCTGCTCAGCCAGACCATGTGCCATTGAATGGAATAAATGAAAATCGGAAGGGGCTATGTCAGGTGAATACGACGGCTGGGGTAGAACTTCCCATTGAAGCGTTTCCAGGTAGGTTTTCACTGCTTTTGCAACATGAGGCCGAGCGTTGTCATGTAAGAAAATCACTTTATCGTGTCTCTGCTCGTATAGCGGCCTTTTTTCTTTTAGGGCTCAACTTAAACGCATCAATTGAAGTCGATAGCGATCTTCCGTGATAATCTCATTCGGTTTGAGCAGCTCATAATAATTGACGCCCTGCTGATCCCACTAAATGCAGAGAAAAAGCTTCGAACCATGGATATTTGGTTTTGCGGACGATGTTGATGCATGGCCAGGCTTACCCCACGATTTTCTAAGCTTTGGATTATCGTAATGTATCCACTTTTTATCGCCAGTCACCATACGGTGCAAAAAACCTTTTCTAGGCTTCAATTCATACAGCACCCAATGTCCTTGCTTCTGGGCCATTCTTAACACTTTTAAACGTTTTGAAACTGTTGACTCATCTACTTATAATATTTTTCAAAGTTCTGCTAGCGTCTGACATCTGTCTTGATCAAGTAAGTCCTCCAATTCTTTGTCTTCAAATGTTTTTGGTATACCAGAACGTTCTTTATCCTCAAGTTCAAAATCATTATTTTTGAAGCGTCGAAACCAGTCTCAGCATTGTTACCGGAAGTCTCAACAAAAATTTTGTGTGCTTCAGCTGCAGATTTCTTTTGAATAAGATAGTGCAATAAAATTCTCCGCAAATACACTTTATTTAGCACAAAAGTAAAAATTTTCAGAACCAATAAAAAATTATTTTGTTTAAACTAAAGTGAACTATCATACACTGAAATTTAAGGTTAGATACAGTACTTCCTTGCAGGTACGTCACCATTCGAAATTCCATGCACGGAGTACTGCTACTGCCATCTTTGAAAAAACAGCGAGAACTTATTCACGATCCTAATACTTATGTATACATTGTTTCACAGAAAATTATATATTTTCAGAAATTACTAATCTTTGTTTTAATTTCATAATGATTAATAATAAATTATGTTTCATTTTTTATTATATGTACATGTAACTAAAAGAATTGTATCAAGATTCAAGAATAAGAAATGTTTTATTAAAATTTTTATTAAAAAAATAATGTATTCCAAACGATTCATATTTTAAATATTATTTACATACTTTTTTTTATTATCATTAATATTTACACCAACAGTAACGGATAATAAAATTTTAAAGGATATCGAGTTAAATCAATCGTAAATTACCATATCGACGTACATCGTCATCGTTAATCAACCATACGCGGCGAGGAAACAAAACGCAATTTCTCCTGCGAAATAAATTAAAGTTTTTCCCCCTTTTACAAACGCATTACAATATTTCGACACTTTCGACAGAGAAACGCGCGACACACAACGCGAGGTCTATTTGTCTTAAAGAGTTATATGTGTATACTCCAGCTGGCAAGAGACGAACAAACGCGACTCTGTTCGTTTTTCTTATGTCCTCGATATAATACCTTCCTTCCTTTATCTAAAGATTCGATCGATCTGTTAAAACCGCGATGAACATTTCGTATACATCCGACATCTCTCTCTCTCACTCCTCTCTTTCTCTCTCTCTCTCTCGCTCTCTCTCTCTAACTATCTTTCTTTCTCTCATTTATAGTTTGCTTGAGAGAGCAAAGTATAAAGAGAGTCCGCCTCCAACTTGGACGAGGAAAGGGCACAAAGCATCGCTTTTTCGCTTTCCTTCAATCTATCTCTTTCTCGGTGGGTTTTAGAAAAGAAGTAGCAGCGTGTACTTATATATACGATGTCGCGTAGAGTCATTTATTTATCCCGCGGATGCGCCACAACTTATACGACCTACTCTATAACTGTTATTTTCGATTTTATTTTTCTTATATGTGTAAGTACTTTTCAATTCTTCCACCATTCCCCTACTTCGCCACTCTTTTACTTTAATGTATACCAGTAGTGCTTCGACCTTCTTTCATCTCCGTCTCTGTCTGTCCCTCTCTCTTTCTCTCTCTCTCTATTTCTCTTTTACTTCATTTGTACGTTATTATTGCGATAGAATTCTCCTGGGGGCTAGTTTCAAGAATTATGAGATTTTGCGAGAGAGCTGCGAAAGTTAAATAAAGAAGAACTGAGCACGCGTGTGTGTGTGTGTGTGTGTGTGTGTATGTGTGGGTGTGCGTATTTCCATGTGTAAGGACACGTTCTACTTTCGATGAGGCAAAAGGCTTCGTTATGTTATAATTAATTCATTTTTCTAACGTACAGCAACTTGGGATTATGAAATTCGTTATTTATTGGTACTGTTGATGGGTTGCTTGTTTTCAGGCGACTTGGCCGTAAAGTAAGAAGCGACCATTGTTCCCCCATTGAAATGTCCAATGAAATTAATAAACGTGTAATATGCTTTTCTATTGTTGCCGATAATTAAAGTTAGATGGTATGGCAAACTTTTTTTTTTTGTTTTTTTTTTTTTTTTCATACGGTATTTTAAACCTTGAAATGGTTACCTTAAAATAAAAAGACATTTGTTTATAGATTAAACTAACGCAATAAAACTCTATTCTCTAAATAGTCACTCGATTTAACAAAAATAAAAACAGTTCTTTACCGAATCAAATATAAAACGTAAAACATAAATATTAATCAAACGTAAAAAAAAATGTATAAGCTAATATCAATTTTAAAAATAACCGCATTTAAAAAAACAAAATTATGATCTACATCTCCGCATTTAATTATCATTTCAATCACAACTATCGCTATTTTTATGAAAAAGTCACTGCGCATCAACGATTGAAATAAAAAATTAAAAAAAGGAGAGGAAAAAAAAAAGAAAGAACCGCGTATCAATGCTCGCTGCGACTTGCAAAACACCACCTCTGCGACAAATTTATGACATCACGGCGCAAGTAACCGCAATGCGCGAACCAACGGCAAACCATCGGCTACCGCACGTGTGAGTCTCGCGCTCGGTACACAATACAACCCACGATCGGATAAATTTAAAGGGGGCGCGTGAATAGATCGATGGCTATCGAGTCGCAGCATCTTTTTGTGGCGTAACTAAGGGGCAGAGTAAGGGAGGCGAGGAGAAGGGGAGAGTTTCATTAAGCCAACGCAGTCACGATGATCGGTCGCGAAATCGCTCGTCGATGCTTCTTTTCTTTTTTTTTCTTTTTTTCCCTCCTCAGATTTACAAGCACCAGACTTCTAACTATTTGAAGACGAGTATAAAACGAGCTTCTTTACCGACGATGACGACGACGATGGTTCCTCTCAGGAACTTGCTCAACTCACGAGTTCTCGCTGGCTCGCTCGTTCATCACACGAGACCGAGCGAATATAACAGCGCGTTACGGCCGTTGTGGTTTATACGGTATTGCGCTCCCTCTTTTTCCCTCTCTCTCTTTCTCTCTCTCTCTCTCTCTCTCTCTCTCTCTCTCTCTCTTTAGCGTGCACGCGCGTGCGGTATTATCTTCCCCGATTCTCAGAAGCAATCCTAGTTTCTCGAAAATTCGCGATTTTAAACGTTTTCGTTGACGTGATGATTAAGGTGAATTCCAACCCTGAGAGTTTGATGCTTCGGTAAGTAGCGCAATAGGATTTCGATTTAAAAGGATATTTTTAGATATTAAAGAGCTTTCGGTTATGCGTTAAAATGGTGGATTAATAATCGAAGAGGTTGTAATCGAATTGGAAAATAAAATTTTATCTTTTATTATGTAGCCGTTATTTTAATTGCCATTAAAATTTCTTGAGCAGATTTGATTAGTCGCGTTGATAAAATTATACTTATACGTAAAATTTTATTAAATTATTACGTTTATTTCAACTTTTTAATCGCAATGATAAGTATTTTACAATAAAATGGAAAAAACTAAAACAGAGATAAAACTTAAAATAAATATGCGCTCAAAAAATAAAAAAAAGTTACGGTGATTTTTGAACGACAACACAAATTAATAACAATAAAAAGAAATTACATTTACAAACGCATACGTACATACATACATATACATGGCCAAGAACAAGGACGTGCACCGATGCTCCTCATGTAACGATCCGACACAAAAGGCCAGAATATTGCGTACCGCGAGCATTATCGTCCGAAAAAGAATGAAAAAATAAAAAAAAAAAAAAAAAAATAAAATCAAAAGAGAAATAAGATCGTCTTTTAATTGCGGCTACGGCGCACTGGATAAGCATCTGCGTTAAGTAGGCTGACGAGCGAATCGAATGACGGGTCTCTGTCTCTCTTTCTTTCGCTTACTTTAGTCGAGTTAACTCGATACGAGAGTAAGATAGAAAGGGAGAGCGAGAATGGCTTTGTGGGATCCCACAATAATCTGAAGAGTAAAAGAGGGAGAGAGAGAGAGAGAGAGAGAGAGAAGGACATCGTGTTCGATGTAGGTATATTTTTTTAGGTACCGAGAATTTGCAACATCGTTTTTATAGACGTTACTCCGCGCGTGGAAAGTCAAAATATTACGTCGATGGTATTCAATGTCGATAGATTACAAAGGCGTGCTTTAGATACTCACTCAATGTGTATATATATACATGCGTACTCGTTATTTTGAAGGTTTCAACACATTAATTTTTTGAGGTTTTCATAACCTGCACGAAAAACGACATCGCGCATGCGCGACATTATTATTGTTTATTGGAGTATAATGAATAGTTGGATTTATTTTTTTTTTTTCTTTACTTTCATGTAATCTTGTTTAAAATACACTTTTTATCTATCGATCGTTTGTATTCTGTTTTAAAAACATTGGGCATAAAGCTGAGATGCGTTCTGTATATAAAGATACTCGTGCATTAACGAAATTTTGTTCATAATTTTGAAAGAAAATATTTGATATTTTAAGAATAAATTAAAAAAAAAAAAAATTTCAATTTATGAAATTTAATTATTAATTTGAATACATTCAGCGACTGTAGTAGTAGGTAAAGAAAAAAAGGTAAAGAATCGGTAAAGAAAGCGTCTATGACTTTTTAACAAAAAAATATTAAACGTACTAATCACGTAAATTTGATAGAAAAGTAACTTTAAAAAATAATAACTATTATGTCAGGGACATGAAAAGTCGAATATCTCCTCGTTAAATGTCTGTCGAATCCTCGGCATTATTAAGTGATTATATATTTCTCAATCTGCTTGAGAATACATTTTTTATCGTTTCCCATATTATTGATTACAAATCCAAGAATAAAAACACATCTAAACTCGAAATATCAAATTTAATATTACAAACAAAGATGCGCATGTACAATACATCCGAGCGCTCTGTTCTTAATTGTTCCTTTTCGACAATCCCAATAAATTAGTACCTTCGTCATTTCCTTACGGCGTAAAAAGTTTAACGATCTCATTTGTCGACGCGAAAATCATTTTCATCTGACGAAGATCATCAACGGTCGAAAAGTTTAAAAAAAAAAAAAAAAATCTCACGTACTCTCCCCCTCCCCCTTCCCTCCTCTCTGAAAAGTTTCGTAAAATCTCCGTTCCACTTATTTACGAATTTCGTCCTCTGCGCGAGTTAATAGGACACGTCGTGATCGAGGTGATGAGCCGCGCTCGAATCTCTATATACAAAGCCCGGTACATAACTACCTCGTTCGAAAGGAAAATGAAACAGTCGTCCATCCCGTATACAATGTACATACACATATATACACGGTTGCCTCATCTTCCGCGCATCTTCTCTCCTTCATAAGACACACACACACACATACCCACACAGACACACAGCGCGTGTCCCCTTATCCCTTTTCCACGTGTCGTTTCTCTCCTTTACACGACAAAGACACTCGAAGCATACTTTTATGTAATACACTTATAACTATCTCCGTGCGCTGCTGCTCTCTTGCCGCTGATTCTCTTTTTATCTGCACCCGTTAGAGTAGCGCAAGTGATATGGCGATAAAATATATTTTAAACAATTATCAAAATGTAATATATAGAAACGATTGAAAGTATAACTTTCAGAATGATCGTACGAAATAGACGTTATCCTATGATAAACTCGGAAATCTTTATTTTGTTTTGTCGTACCGAAAGCTTTTAAATACAATATGACGTTTGTAATATCAACTAAAAACCGTTTATTAATCGATATATGCCATTATTAATTTAATCGTTGATCACATTAGAAGTGCATTCTAATTTCATTATCATATTGTTAATAATAATGTTCGTAACTTCTGCTTCATGCATTAAAGCGAGAAATATTGTATTTCGTAAATGAAATTCACGAAATTTCCAAACATATCCGGTAAGGAAAAAAACATTTTTGTTTTTGGTGCACGTTGTAGATCGATAGCAAGCTTACCGATGATTATAATTTTACGATAGAGCAATGCATGAATTTGTTGAATACCCGACGTTTACGGCATATAATTAAAGTTTATCTTTACACCGTACAGTACTTATGGTATTAGCTTAGTTGGTAAATGCAAAACACCAACTTACGTGTCCTTGTATCAAAGCCATGTTTGTAAAGTCCCTTGACGTAATTCTGTTGAAATGTGTCCTAAACTTTTATATTAAGTTTACTTTTGATGTCTATTGAAACATTTAACTTTAAATTGCATTCATGGGACATTTTAATTTAAAAATATTTTTCTCTAACTTTTTAAATCATTTATATTATATTCAATTAATAATGTTTAAAATTATAATAAATAGGAACAATTTCTATTATAATCGCATTCAAAAAATATTTATTTATTACTCTTTTACAGCATAATATTTTATTACAATAAAAAATTTTCCATTATATATTTCATTAAAAATTAATTGCATAAAAATTTTATAAATTTTGATCGTATTTTAAAGCCATCAAAATATTTATCAAATCCATTACATATTTCATTCATTTATAAATATGGTTTTAAAAATCTGAGACTTTTACAATATCATATCGATGAATAGCTAAAATTTATTTCGATTACTTATTTTTTACTCATTTAAAATCTAATACTTATGTAAAAGTCTTATTGTTTTACGATATTATATTGTAATTCAGTCAATATTCTTTTTCCACTAAATATTGCATTTACTTAAAAATTCATTATTTGTAAATTTTATAATATGACATATACCAAGGCAACCAAAATATTTTTTAAATCGATTGTATATTTCATTTACTAAAAATCAATCAAAACGTTTTTCAAATCAATCAAATAATTTACTTAAAAATTTGATACAAATAAAATCTTTAACTTTTACAATATCATATCGTTAGACAAAATTATTTTCGATTACATATTTTTCATTCATTTAAAATCTAATATATGAAGAATTTTGTAAAATATAATATTTTCTGAGTTAAATGCGTTCAAACGCAAATCATTCAAATACGTGGGTATATCGACGTTTATTAAACACTCTTAAATGCTTCCATTTCATTTTTTGAAAAAAAGGCTCATTTATGTATTTTGACACGCTGATAACGAATATCATATGCGTAATTGTCAGAAATTTTATTTTAATGGGAAACACAATGAAAAACACAGAAATCATACTTTTTTGCGTTTATCTTAAAAACTACGAAAAATTTTGAAAAATGCTTAAAACAAAAGTTGTAGATCGCATCGAAATACATCTTTCTATGAGACAAGAAGTAGAGATTCCCATTTGGAAATCCAAAGTTGACCTTGAAATGACCTTGAAGGCCATCGTCCTGATCAAATCCAAGGCCACAATTCGCTTTCCCCCTTGCATTTCTACAACTTTTGTCTCTTAACACTTTTTCAATTGCAGCACTCCCTGGCGAGTTATTTGAGTGCGTCTTTTAAATTGGATCACCCTGTATACGACGTGAGCGGATTTTCATTCCGATAAACTACGCCACCCTGTGGAATGCAACCTTTGCAACAATTTTTTTATATTTTATTATTGTTTGAGGTTGCAAATCATTTTATTTTAACAAAAAATTAACAGCCAATCAGATTGCTTGCCGGTCAGGGAGGCCGAGCTTGTAGCGTAAAAGAAAAAAAAAGACCGGACTTGCAAAGCAAAACAAAAAAATAAATGGGCGTCGATAACGATGTACGGTGTACATTCGCTTACGAGGATAATACTCAAAGCTTTAGGCCTCGCCGCCGCGCGCAAGTAATCCGACTCCGTCCTTCCGAAAATCCTAGCTAGTATAGATATCAACGCGCTCTCTTTAAGTCTCTTCGCCATACTTTATGCCCACACATACATGTATATATGCTTGTACACTTGTACAACTCTTACACGCGCGTTACACTTACATTTTACTTAGATTGTGTACTGTACATGCAATAAAAAAATTGGCACCTGGACAATGAGTGGGGAGACCGTTTGCACTGAGTTAACGGATTAGCCCTTGTTTACGAAAAAACCGAAAAAAGAGAGACGCCGAGAATAAGACAATATGAGCGAAAGTTTTAAATTTCTCATGTCTTTATTATAAATAAAAAATATAAACCATAAACTTTAAACCCAATGACCAAGGAAACAGAAGTTGCGAATTGCGATACTTTTTTATAAATAAATTAATCGAATAATAAGCATTAAATATAAAAATCTTAAGGCCGAAAGTTCCAAATTTTAAATATATTTATTATGAATAAAAAAAACAAAACCATAAGCTCTAAATCCAAAAAAACTGCAGAAGAAAATTTTAAATTGCTAATACTTTGTTACAAATAAATTACTTGATTTGTAAGCGTTAAACATGGAAACACTGCGATAATAAGTTTAAAAATTCAAATGTCTTTTTTATAAATAAAAATATATAACCATAAGCTTTAAACACAATAAGCCTGCCGATGAAAGTTTTAAATTCCAAATACTTTTTTATAGATAAATTACTGGATTTGGAAGCGGAAAACATACGAAACGTTCAAGTGAACGATTTAAATTTCAAATGTCTTTTATAAATAAAGAAATATCATAAGCTTTAAACCCAATAACCTTAAGGATTAATGTTCTAAATTTCAAATACTTTTTTATGAATTATGAAACAAATCATAAGCTTTAAACCCAATAACCTAGGGGATTAATGTTGTCAATTGTAAATACTTTCTTATGAATTATAAAACAAATCATAAGCTGTAAACCAAAATAGCATTTTTTCAGACTATTTTTTACAAAGTTACAATATTTTTTGTAAAAATACATAAAAGATAAAATTTAAACACAATGTAATTTTCTTTATAATTTAGACCTTCAATTTTTGATAAATAATTTTCAAATAAGAATTTCAAAATTACTTTTTATCAAAATTATTAGCAAAAGACTGTTTAAAGCTATAATATAGCTAAATCGCGAAAAGAAAATCGATTTTGAAAAATTCTTTCCAAGGGAAAAGATATTTCTTCAAATGCAAGTTACGAAATTGACGCGAGAATTTGACGACACAAACGTCTCCTATCTTTTAATAAAGAGATATTGCAGACTTAGGGAAAAAGAGCTCGTCCCTTATCACCGTTGATACCAAGAATAAAAATAGATTAAAACGGACATTAATGAGTCATCTACCGCAATACCATACCGGCCGCAAAAAATAGACCGTATAAAGGTGGTGAAAATGAGAAATGAAACAGATTTTCAGATGAGATAAGTTTTTCGATAATCGAATTTCATTATAGTTCATAAATTAATAATGTCACCTTAAATTTAATTATCTCAGTCCCGTGAAAAATTTATATAAAAAAAGTACATTCGAGTAAAAAAATCGGGGATAGCGAAAAATATTTATTAAAATATATACCGATGATACTTTTACAAAGTCTCTGTCACTAATTTTAATTGTTGTAAATTCACCTTATGGGCGAATAATAAAAATATTTCAAATTTGGTAAAGAAAAATCAGATAAGCGAATAAATGTTTTTAGTTTGATTACGACTTTTCTTTTCAAACTGTAAATAAATTCGTGTAGAAATAAATCTTCAATTTATTTAAGGAGATTGAGCATTTCGAAAAATTTCAAAATGAGTTATTGAGTTGAAAGCTTATGATATTTCTTTATTTATAAAAAAGACATTTGAACGTTTCGTATATTTACCGCTTTCAAATCCAGTAATTTATCCATAAAAAAGTATTCGCAATTTAAAACTTTCATCGGCAGGTTTATTGGGTTTAGAGCTTATGGTTATGTTTATATTATTCATAAAATAAACATTTGAATTTTTAAACTTTTTACCGCAGCGTTTTCATGTTTAATGCTTACAAATCGTGTGTGCGCGTGCGTTTGCGTTTGCGTGTGTAAGAATTTGAAACGATTTTATATTATGTTCGAAGAGCAGTGGGACGTCCATTGGGATTTTTATTTTTCTCTCATCTGTAGATCTTCGGTGCAAATATTTACACTTAGATGAATGAAATTTTATTCACTATTTCAAGCCGAGTGTTGTGTTATTTAATAGATTTTTCTTTACGAGCTCAAAAGTAATCATAAATTTTTAAATAACGATTGACTTTAAATTCATCGCGAGAAATGTTCTCTTCTCAAAACCTTCAACAATTATTTTATTAGAGTTTTGTAAGATTTAAATACACACAATCAAATATTATCCTTTTTGCGGTTGTCGACAGCAGAATACGACGTTTCTTACAAGTAACGAATGAAATTTGTATATGCATGTATAAGAACAATAAATAACAAATTTACATACAACCGATTGCTTACGTATGATTTGTAAGTGTGTGTATAAGAGAGATTAGTATAAAAAAGAAAAAGGAAGATATTATTTTTATATCAATCAGCGAGTTACGTATATATATATATATATATATATATATATATATATATAACGTATTATCGAAATCACCATTGCAAACTAATATCTAAAGAGATATAAATATAATGTGTGGCCTGTTTAAACACACATACGTGTATACATTATAACATAAAGTATTTAATTTTATGTGTATAATATACATATTAGGTGTAGTAAAAAGTAATCCATTATTTTGCCAAAAGATGGCTTTGGTAGTCTGTATCTCCCATTGTAAAAGTGCGATCGGGTTACACTAGATGGCGTTAGAAAGATAAGATTTCGTACTAAAAAGCCTCTGATACAGTTTTGTGATTGCTTGACTCAGTATTTTTTTAGCACGCGTCAAAGATGGACACCAACAAAGAGAAAATACGCCATATTTTATAGTTTTTCTTCGATAAAGGCGAAAACACAAGCCAGGCAGCTGAAAATGTGAATAGTGTTTATGGTCCTGATACTGTAACAGCCAATCACGCGCAATTTTGGTTTCGTCGATTCCGTTCCAGTACTTTCGACGTCAAAGATGCACCACGCTCTGGAAGGCCAATTGTCGAAAATGTCGATAAAATAATGGAAATCGTCGAGTCCGACCATCACGTAAGCACTGTTTCGATTGCCCAGGAGCTAAACATTGCACAAAAAACCGTTTGGAACCACTTAAATAAGGCTGGATACAAAAAGAAGTTCGATGTATGGGTGCCACACGAGTTATCGCAAAGAAACCTCATGGACCGAATTTCCATCTGCGAACCGCTGCTGAATCGCAACAATATCGATCCATTTCTGAAGCGGATGGTTACTGGTGATAAAAAGTGGGTCACTTACGACAACGTCAAGCGACAACGGTCGTGGTCAAATCGCGGTGAGCCGGCGCAAACGGTGGCCAAGCCAGGATTGACAGTCACGAAGGTTTTGCTGTGTGTTTGGTGGGACTGGCAGGGAATCATCTGCTATGAGCTGCTCCCCTACGGCCGAACTCTTAATTCGGACCTGTACTGTCAACAATTCGACCGTCTGAAAGAAGCAATCGACTAGAAGCGGCCAGCTTTGGCCAATAGAAGAGAAATTGTGTTCCATCAGGACAACGCCAGGCCGCATACATCGATAGTGACTCGCCAGAAGCTCCGGGAGCTTGGTTGGGAAATTCTTATGCATCCACCTTATAGTCCGGACCTGGCACCAAGTGATTACCACCTGTTCCTGTCTATGACGAATGATTTTGCAGGTGAAAAATTCGCCTCAAGAGAAGATTGTGAAAATCGACTGTCCCAGTTTTTTGACAATAGGGACAAGGGTTTCTACGAGAGAGGCATTATGAAATTACCTCCAAAATGGCAACAAGTTATCGAACAAAACGGTGCATATTTGACCCAAATCGTATCATTCTATCTATGCTAAATAAAACCTTCAATTTAATGCTAAAATAATGGATTTCTTTTTACTACACCTAATATGTACATTCGTCAAATCGTCTGCATAACATAATTTATTAAGATTGTTGGTGCCGTTTCTTACTATAAACTCTTTCCTTTTTTCAATATAAGGTAGTTGTGTATAAATATTAATAATATGATGTGCATCATTATTGACAGTTTTACTTTTTAACTAAACATTATCCAACTCATAATTTATTTCTTTATCAGATATAGTCTTCCGAAATTTTTTTTTCTATTATTTTCTTTGAACGATGTCTACGAACTCTGCGTGAATTAAATTTTAAATATACTCGATTTGTTTACTTATTTTAGATTTTATAACATACTTATTTAATTCTAAATATCTCTTGGCTTATAGATCATACGTAGTTAGCTTAATTTTTAATATCAAGCTAATTTTCATTAGTGTACAATAATTGAAGAAATAATTTCTAATGAAATACGTCTGGGGGGATGAATCCTGTTTCAAGCGAACGTGCGTGATAGTTACTATTTGGGTATAAACTACTATAAATTAGACTATTTTCTTTTATAAATGGTATTTGGGCATAATAATTTCTACATAGTTTTAATATGTGGCAATCAATTTGATGAATTTTTGCTAAATTATAGATACGTTGGTTACTTATATATATTTTATAGTTGTTTTCTTGCGATCTGTACAAACTTAAGCATGCTATCAGGCATTTTCTTTCGAAAATTCTAAATTTTCCATCTGAGACGCTGATACGTTGTACCATATGGGACAAGAGAGGCATTATGAAATTAGCTTCAAAATGGCAACAAGTTATCGAACAAAACGGTGCATATTTGACCCAAATCGTATCATTCTATCTATGCTAAATAAAACCTTCAATTTAATGCTGAAATAATGGATTTCTTTTTACTACATCTAATATTTTAGTTAATAAATTTAAAAATTTTTCAATTATTCTTTAACCCATTGACACACGAAGCCGGCGAATCGCTGGTCAACTATATTATGGTATTAAAGCACTAACCCGGCGAAACGCCGGTCTGTCTTCGCGTAATCATTTTAGGCATAAAAAATCATTGACAACAACTTTATTTTAATTTTATGTAATGTTTAGTGTTGAGGTTTCTTTGAAATAAAAGTTGTAATAATTAAATAGTGTTTTTAATTAACAAATTATGTCATATTATTAGTGGTGGAATGGGTTAATTACTCTATGACAAATTTGTCAATTCACATTTAAAAAGATAATAATTTGTATTAAGAAAAAATCTCTTTTTTTTCGACGTTTTATATTTTGAAGTTATTATTTATAATGAAAGAAAAATTTCAAATTTTTTAACGATTATTAACATTTATTTTACTCAGAAACATAAAGTTATAAGATTAAAAAAAAAGACTAATAATTTATTATATACAAAAAATTATTTTTTTCTTTACTGAACTAATTTACTTTAAATTATTTCCTTATACATGTATAAAAACTTAAAAATGTAAAACTTAAAAATCAAATAAAATACTCTGATAATATTAAATTTATCCACGCTCCGATTCTGACGCACACAAAATCAAATTCTTAATTTCATCTCGCGAGTCTCATTTACGTTAAATCTTCTCTCCTTTATTTCTGAAACAATAAAAGCATTTCACCGTATTTATACACACAGACACACACACACAGACACACACACACAGACATAACTGTGACGCTGTGCCGCGGAAGTGCCAAGCGACGCTATCCGCGTGATCGATCGAATGAAATTTCATGTGTTAAGCAATCCATCGCCGCGTTTTGTTATATTATTATTGTTATTATTATTAGGCGACTCGAGTCTGCAAATCGACAATGGGATTTAGGAACAGGTCAAAGTTCTCCGGAGATGTGGACAAAAGTGATAGTTGGATGGTAATACGTTCCATTGTTGCAAATCCTTGCGTTGCGTGTATGTGTGTGTGTATTCGTATGGGTTGTTATTATCGTTCCTCGTATGATTAATATTCGCTGGAATTTTTTCGTACCACTGCCGAGTGACGTAAAGCTTATTCCCTTATAAGAGTTATGGCTTATGAGGTGTGCGGAATTATTGTTGGAATTAATACGATGAGTTAGCACGTGGGATAAGGAGATGTTTTTAATATTTTTATGTTTTTAATAGCGATTATACATGTATAGAATGAAACTAAAGAGAATATTGTTAAACATTTTTTCTGTGAATTAAAACGCAAACATTAAGTTATTTTAATTAAAATATTTTCGGCATGATTTTGTTAAACTTGAACGATCGTTATTTATTCAATAATTATTGGAAATCGATAAGACTATGTAATAAGTTCATTGCTTTTTGTACAATTGATATTACATAAAACTATGATAATCTACATGAGTAAAAGAAGAGTCGAAGGGAAGAAGACCTTGCTGTACAGCGAAGTAAACTTTTGTATAAAACGAGAAGAAAGAGATAAAACCGTAAAAAATTCAAAACGGTTTCGTCAACTTTTACATAATTTTCTAAAAACCGATTCTCACGTTTTCATATGCATGCAAATTGAGTTGTGATCGTATCAATTTTATTTTTTCATTTTCTTAAGAAGTGCTAAAAACAGATGAAATCTAAAACAATTTATCGTTATACAACCCGAAGACACGTTTTTAATAAATTTAAAAAAGTTATTTTGCAAAAAAGATACGCGTGTACGTGAAATAAGAAAAAGATATCGTTCGATTTTTATTGACGATTTTTTTTTTATCGATATTTCAGTGCACTTTTAACGCGTTAAAATGTGAACATTATAATATTCTTGACTTTAATAACGAAATAATAAAAAAAAATTACGATTTCTCTCTCTCCCTCTCTCTCTCTCTTTAGTACAAAGAATGCACATAAAATTTACAAACGACTTTACTGCCCTGTTTGAATAATCTGCAAAAATCTTATGAATCATTGAATAACAATTAAAAATAAAGAAGTAAGATGATAGACAGGCCGTTAATTGATTTCCAAAAATAATAAAAAGTATAAAGAAAAATAAAGATGAACAGCTCGCAAATTGTATAATTTTACAAATTATTGAGTAACGAAACACACAAAATTACATAACAATCATTATAGATCCGAACAATGTAACCGTTTCTTGAACATACACGTATACATATATACGAGCACTTTCACGTCATCATCATCATCATCATCATCATCATCGCTCGGTGTATACGAGAAAGTTACACATTTTAAAGCTCCCCGGTGTTATCCTCTATTACGATAAAACGCCGGTCAAAGCTATTATACAGACAAATCGGTCAGACGCGCGGTGAAATTTAAAAAATTCGACCGACGAAGAGACGAAGAAGTACGAGAGAGATATATTTATCGGCTTCTACGTTTACGCCGCCGGTAAGATCGAATGATCTGGTTGAGTACTACGTATTTTGTCATGGTGTCTATATATATATTATTGTTATTATAAATGCATTGCAAAAACATTTTTAAATACTTTTGAGTGCGGAGTGAAAGTTTAACGAGAATGACTGAGCGTTAAAGAATTTTGAAATTGAAATCGGGGGGATGAGTTGGTGACAATTGTCGATGCATAATAAAAAAAAAAAAAAAAAAACTGAAAAAATTTTTTTTTTTTAATCACCGAAGAAGATTCTATTGCCAATCGGCTCGATAATTAAGCAAATTCCATCGTTTAATTAACAATTGATTACTCGAAATATTCCGAGATGCGTTGGACTCGACGAATGAAGCTTTTAAAGATTATTTTTCAAACGAGTGGTTAAAAATATTAATAGCGAGTAATGTATTTATATTACATTGTTAACGTCGATTAAAAATATGCAATCAAAAATAATTGGGCAATTGATAAATTCAAGTAATGGAAAAATTATTTATCTCGAATGAATTTTTATATTGAATATATAAAACGTCATGTTAATGAGATGTAATAAAAATGAAGATAATGTGAGAACATCCATTTAATAAATGAGTCGTTGAAAATTATAAAAAAAAAAGCTCGATAATAAGAGAAGAAAAAAGAAACTGGACGCTTCCATTAGAAACGTTAAAAATTTCAAAATTGATGCGATAATCAAGCGTTAAACGACTGTTATAGAAATTGTTCTCGACATCGAGATACATAAAATGCGCATCATAACAAGAAAAAAAAAAAAAAAAAAAAAAAAAGAAACACAACAAATGGCTTGAAAAAAAAAACTTTATCTTCGTCGTATTCTACAACTAACATAACAGACGTTATATTATGACGTTAACTCCGTCAAACGGACGCGCAAAAGCGCTCGCAATATGCATTACTCCCTCGTCTTATTACAAACGACTCAACCTCTGATTACGCTTCTCGATGCCTCGACTGCGCCCAAAAACTTAACGATGAACAATCAAGGGACTATGTATACGAAAGTGTAAGCTTTGAAAGTATACATTTGTTTTTTTTTAACGTAGCGAAAATTTGATTTTGCGCGGCCTTAATTTTCCTAATTAATATGCTCGTGTGTACACGCGACGGGAGAATTAACGAAAGAAAGGACGAATTTTACGAGTACTTTGTCAACGAATAATGATAATTCGTCGGAGGGCTTGTTTTTGCGAAGAAAATTTTTTTTGAAAAAACGACGATCTAGACGTTAAAATTAATAGTTTGATTGTTGTTTTTGCCAGTTTTGTTTAAGTAATTTTATAATTATAAGATTAAATTTTTAATTATATAAAATTTGAATTAACGTATTATATATAGTTTTAAAGCGATCTTTCTCGATTGAAAAATAAAACATAAACTAACTTTGAATAAAATTTAAATTAATAACTTTATGATTGAGGTACGTAATAATGTACAAATTTTTGAAATCTCAAATATGTACATCATAAATGCTTTATGAAATTGAAATTTTTTTCAATTTAAACATTTCATTTAAAGTTTTATCAATGAAATGTATCACACATTAATTCGAAATATTAAATTTGAAAATAAAAAGTAAACACAGCATTAAAATAATCATAATCACGTCGTATGAAAAAAAAAAGTCTTAATATTCCAAAGTACTTTTAAATCTTCTGAAATCCTACATGGCTCTTTGCCAACACACGTACGTACCCGTAACACTAATATGTACACATCCACACACACACACACACACACACACACACACACACACACACGCGCGCGCGCGCGCGCGCGCGCACACACACACACACACACACACACACACACACCCATAAAGAAAGAGTTTGGCAGAAGTTGTACTGTTTATCCTGGTAATAGCGTAAGAGGATGCGCGCGAATCGCGATAAATGGAGCCGTTTTGCCTTTTGCCAAGAGAGACCAAATGAGATTTACCATCGTTATTATAATATCGCAACTGAAATCTTCGGGTCAGGGACGTTGGCTCTCTTGTACGTTTATATACGTGTGTCTGTGCGCTACATGAAATCGTCCTACCGAAAAGGAGAATGTCGAAAACATTATCCTCAACACGAGCAAAACGATGCTTTGCCATCCTATTCTTCATTCTTTTTTTTTTTATTTAATTTTTTTTTTTTTTTTTTTTTTAATTCATTCGTTCTTGCTTTTTCCCGATCGTGTTCTCGAGTTACCGGTCGATCTTTTGTCTGAGATATCTATGCTGAAAGAAAGACAATTTTTTACACATCGTGCGACTCTAATTTGGTCAGGTCGACGTGTATCCTGTCTCTGACTATTTCTTTTATTCCATAAACGAGTCATTTGAATGAATTATAATAGAAACTAGTTTTTTCCTAAATTATTACGGCGTTTATCGATAATTCAGAATGGGTAAGCGTAGTTTTAAATATAATATTGAGCTAAAATACACATAGCTATTTTCCCGACGTTATTAACGTTCGGTGTAAAATATCAGAGTATAACTTGCCTTATTTGTTCTAAACATCGTTTACCAATGATAATATACTTGTTTGTATAAAATAATAATTAATAATTATTTACAAAAAAAGTTTAATTGCAATAATTATGATTCTCGTTATGTTCGTTGCGCAGCGCATTCGATTAGAAATTATTAATAAATATCAAGGTGTTCAAATATCGTAATTAATATATATATATATATATTTATATATAATACGTAAATTAAATAGCAAATATAATTTGTTAAAATTAAAAAAGCGCTTGCGCTTCGTGATCATAACAAAACTTTTTCACACGCGAAATCAATTATCTTTTACAAAATCGCTGTAAAAATCTTAATACGCCAACATTATCGTTTACAAACCTCAAGAAAAAATAATAATAATAATAATAATAATAAATGGAAAAAAAGTACGATACAATAACCGTCATCGATTTGTAAATCTATCGATAGAACCGATATAAAAAAAAAAATTCCGATAATCTCCGATATTCTCTAATTTAGATCGAATCCCACATAAAGATTGCTTTTTTTTATTTTTCTTTTTTTTTCACCAATAATTTCTTCTATTTCATACAGCGTGTGACTTTAACCGGCATCCCTTCATAACAATCGTAAACCGTAATGTGTCGCAAAGTATAAGATATCATACGAAGGAAATAAAAATGTAGACACTTATACATATACGAAAGAAAAAGGTTTGCGAGAAGAATAAGGTCTCGAGAGTCACGCGTCGGCGTATATCGTCTCAGCCGTTAGAAACAATACCGAGAGCGTAAATAATCGGAAGCGACGAGGAGATATTGCGCTGGAGATCGATAAATCCCGGGTGTCGTTATAGAAACGAAAAGAATAAATGAAACGAAGCTTTACGAGACGCGTATCGTAACGTATGTATATCCACGCTTTCGAGAACGTTATTTAAACGACGCGAGCGGCAAGCGAGCGTTAATTCGATTAGCGGATAACGAAATCTTACCAGCGATTCGCTATTATTACGACAATGACAAAGACGAGAAATAAAAAGAGAGACAGAGAGAGAGAGAGAGAGAGAGGAGTCTATTAACCGGGGGCAACTTACTTGGGAAGTTAATTATTTCTGGAGAGAATTTGTAATCGAGAGGCGAAAGAATGGATCGATGCAATTCACCAAAGATCGATTCATTTTCTTTGCGAGAATATTTTTATGCGCATACGCACATTATTTTATCGTAAATCTATCGTAGAATATATCAATCATTATTATTATTATTTTTTTTTTTTTTTTTAAAAAAACGTCGAAATATCGGGATGAAATTATTCGATATTTTTTTTCATTTTCTTCGTTGTTTATTATGTGAGTTGTAAAAAGATAAATTGATTTACGTGACTTTCTTAAATTGACGTTTGATAATGAAGATGATATTCGAAAGATTTTGCATTTTCATTATTTTTCAATGTACGCAATTTCTTGATGTCCACGTTTTATGCGACCGCGTTTGCAATGGTATTGCACAAATTTTTAGATTCGGTAACATTAAAAATTAAATTATTATTATTACCGTAACGTTGATTAGAATCTTTAATATTATATTGAACATTTTTAATATAAATGAAAAAAAATAAAACAATATTTATAAACCCTAATAAACTTTTTACGCTTAAATTCAAATTAGAATAATTGTGTTTGATAATGCGATTCGATTAATATTTATTTATTACTTATGAGGAACAGAAAATTCGTTTGAAGTTATAACAACGATACAATGAATGTGTAGTAACCATTTTTAATTGAAGATCAAATCGAACGTCAAATTCTTAATTGCTGAAATATAATAAATTATTGAAAGTAATTAATAAGATTATAAAATGAAATATTATTTTTATTTGATAATTTTTTTCGTGTTCGCACAACTAACAACGACGTTTTAGAATACATAATATTTTTGACATGTAATAAGAAGTTTAAATTAACTTTTCTCACACTTTCATTTTTCATTTTAAAATGAATTGTAATGTAATTACAACTTATAAATGTATTAATTTAAATTATCGTAATACGGTACATCATAATTACGGTAAATCATAATTTTATTACATTTGTTGCAAATTTTTTTCCACGTAATTTAAAGATGTAAAATATTAAGTTCATATGGTATTCATTAAAATCTACTCAAACTTGAAGAAAATTCGTTAAAATATTTTAAAAATACGAAATTCAAAATACAAAATAGAGTACAAATTTACTAAATAAAATTTACCATCAAACAACTGCATTAACATGGGTGAATTTACCAAACCGATTACACATAAAATCCCGGTATATTGTATGTGTATATACGTCACCGTTAATCAATCAAAATCAATCGGGTTAATCAAATTTATACACCTCATTCGGATCGATATAAATCCACTCATAAATTCAAAAGTGCAACATCCCATTGTGAGAATTTACGTTAACCCAAAAACAATCGAGCTTTCGACTCGATAGCTCAATCAATTTAACGCGATTACAAAAAGTAAAAAGTAGTAGTAGAGCACACACATTTATATTATTCCGCATCTATGCTTGAAATCGAATTCGATCGAATTATGATTTTCAAATGTAATATGTGGCGATATTTTGACTGCCAATTTTTCTAACAAATCAAATCTATAGATGGATTCTGCGGAGCTACTTAAACTTTATACTTTAAGACTAAACTTTTACTATAAAGAAACGTAAAAGATTAATTTTAACATTACTTTTCTCGTTTTAGCAATTTTACAGGAATTTATGTTTGTTCTATAATACGTATTTTGAGTTTATTAAATGCGCTTATTACATCATCAGTACTGGAACGTGAAGCGAGAATTTGTGAACTAGAATTTGCAAATTATTCAAAAGGAATTTATTAATAAAATACATTTAAATTTTTGAATATTAACTTATACGTTGATCAATAACAGTTTGTTATTTTCGAACAATTCAGGCGCGGTGTACATGTATTTATTTAAATTTTGCCTCTTTAAATGTTTTTATCAAGTATATTAACATTTTATGAAACAAGTGTAACTAGTCCCAAACTGTTATAGCAATCCTTTAAACTTTAATCATAATATGTTCGCTTATACTTTAATCTATACACGATTTTATACTTAGTATAAAATAAGCTTGTGGACCTTGATAATACAAGTAAAGTTTAAAATTATTTGATAAAGAAAATGTAGCTTGTATATTACAATATGAAAGAGAATTTTTTTTTTTTAAATAAGATGAAATATTATTTGTCGATTAATTAGGTTCTATTTGAATATTATTTTTTTTTAATACACAACATTATCAACGGTATCGAAATAAATCATAATCATTAACTCGCGATCGCATTCAAAAACATAAAGTCATTCTACGATTTAATGAAAAGCATACAGAAAACTATAGAAAACTACGAGCGTGGATAATATACATGCATACATCATACGACGCAAGGAATCGTGGCGGCGGAATCGATCGGACACGTGGTCACATGAATTGTGCAGCAGCCGAGGTGCATTAATTTAACCGTACAAGCGCATAAGATGTATACGGCGCAACGAACGGAATCGACTTCGGCACGCGTTCGAATATTCCCTCGATGTTTGCTCGCGCGCGCGTGTATGTGTGTGTGTGTGTGTATGTGTGTACGCCTGTATAGAGAGATTGGATTAGCTCGCTCTCTGACATACACCGAGCGTTAATTACATTGTAATTGAGCGAGAATCAAGCGAATATGTACACGAGATTGGGAAATGATGTGCTTTATTGCATACCATACTTTTTTCAGGATTGACTTTTGATGAGCGAGCGAATTCGTTGCTCGAACGAACGATGAATCGAAAGATCGAAAGAGAGAGAGAGAGAGAGAGAGATTCTTTTTCTTTGTTCAATTAAGATGAGATACAAAAATTTTATGATATATCTTAATCGGTATCGGTGTCTTCATCAATGCATTTACTTTGTAAAATAAGAATAAATTGATGGCGTTTTTATTCTGAAATTGATATTATTGATTACTATAATGATGAAATACATTTTTAGAAGATATATTTTACAATCATTGCCTTTATCGTTATTTTAGATTTAAAATTGAATTTTGATAAAACAATTTCTTAAATAATTAAAATTAAGTATGGATCGTAAATATATGCATTTGGTACAATCTAATGAAATCTATTAATTTTTTTTTTTTAAAGAGTCGTAATTTATCATAATTATATTCGATACAAATTAAATATTAATTTGACGATAGGGTAGGACAAACGTGATGTGTTTCAAAATTAAATAGGTACATTTTCATAAACGCAAATAATTGCTTATTATATTAAGTCTATTATGATAATCGGATAAAAAATAAATACTTAATTGTGTTTTTATCGTTAAATTTAAGACGTTTCTCATGCATTTAATTAAATTATGAAATTAACCTATTGATGATAATTGTATTAATAAAATTAAAAAAAATGAAAAAAAACATCCGTTTTCAATAATACAAGAACATCTTTTACGTCCCAAGTTAATTTACAACAATATACATATATATTATAATAAAATAATCATTTTTCATAAATCATAAGTACGACGTGCAAATAGATAATAATCCAAACAATTATTATATGAAAACCATAAAAGCAAGGCAACAACAAACGACGACATTTCAAACGCTCTTAATATTCTGTTTTTTTACTTATTTATTTATTTATTTATTCACAATCTCAACATACGTGACAACTCAATACTAAAAAAGAAAGGAAAAAATAAATAAATCCATAAAAATTTCGCGTACTAATCAATTCAAACATTGAAGCCCATAAAAAAACTCTCAACGACGCATTATGCATAAAAACAATTGAGCAAGAAGAAAAGCTACTCGCGTCCGCGTTAAAGTAAACGATAAAATTTATTTCGAGTTATTTGCCGTTGTTAAAATTTATTTCGACTCGACAAACCGTCGTTAAACACTTATACTCCTCGCAACATGCGCTCCTCCAGTCGTTACGATTGAAGGATGAATCCAAGCTAAGCGCCGACAAGAAAACGAAGGAACAAAAAAAAATAAAAAAAATAAAAAAATTAGCCGCCCATCTCTTACCGCCGTTTATTCCAACACGTAGCCATTGTTTCTTCTCTAGCCCGCAGATTACTTACGTGTTTTTTTATATACAAGAGCAGGTCACTGCGGCTATATATGTGTATACGAGATGAAACTCGTTTGTCGTTTTATAGGTAGGATTTAGTTACTCGGGTATGAGTATAAGCGAGTGTGCGACAATTTTCTCACCCACGCTGTTTAGGTCTGCGTTGCATAAATGTATTTAAATGACCGACAAAAGATTATCGCGGTTTAGATAGAATATTTATATAAAATTAACTTTTAATTAACAAAAATACGCGACGATCGCTTGTTTAAAAAAAAAAAAAAAAAAAAAAAAATTGAGTATCATAAAAATTTATGAGCTACGTCAGTTTATACTAATCGACGACGATTAAACGCAAACGTTGAACAAGTATATCTTTATTAAAACGTTCCTTACGAGGATGATAATTTTCCATTAAAAAATAACGCGTTGATAAAACGAAAGCGAAAACGTTCGCCTCTATTTCGGCATTCAATTTCACACACGGGATGCATAAGCGAGCGATCGAGTCACGCTACTCCGAGTAACAAATGTTTCTCCGGCCGAACATACATAAACACCTTTGAGACATCCCTCTTGAAGGAAACGAAAATACTGTGTGTTCTATATGTGTATTCTGCGGGCTGTCTCAACCCTTGTCTCCATAAGAGAAAAAAAAAGAGAGGGAAAGAGAAAGAGAGAGAGAGAGAGAGAGAGACAGAGATAAATAGAAGAAAATCATTAAACAAGCTTACGTGTCTTTATACATATAACGCTAACGCGAGAGCGATGATCTAAGCATATGAAAATTCTCGGTTGCACAAGGCGCGAAGATGAGTCGCGCGGTGAGATTTCTTCGTCCCACTCTTGTTCACAGTGCATCCGTCTTTGGTGAATTTTACCTCGTGAATGCATGTGTTTTGGTGTACGCTGTGCACCAAGAAAATGTTAACTTTTTTTTGATTTACGAGTTGCTTGTTTATTGTTTGGAATTTTGTTTCTTTAATATTGAATATACACATTCGTTTCGTAACAAACATACGTTGCATTTTTTTTTTTTTTTTTTTTTTTTTTTTTTTTTTTTTACAATCAAAAAGCATTTAATTTTTCGTTGATGGTAAAGTTTTATAAATTGTGATCTATTTATCGAAAGCGTAGGTAACGATTAAATTTTTGTTTATCATTTCTTCGCAATCACATATGCGTCACATAACCGTATACAAACAAAATATAATTGATTTTTTAAGCAAACAATATTTAAGCTCCCGATAAAAATACAAGGAGCAACGGGTAAGAAAATTACCTGTCGTAGTAATTGATTATTTGTAATTGATCATCCGACAGACTTCATTATTGTACGATGTTACATTATAGTTTTACGAAATATAGATTGGAACATCCATGAGTAATTATACGTGAAATTTGATGCTTCGATAAATATAAAAATATAGAATCAATTTTGTAAGCCGTAGCGAGAAGAAGACGAGATCGAGTGTATGGTGAGATGAAAAAAAAAAAAAAAAAAAAAAAAATAGTAATTTGGCAAAATTTTTCATTATAGTTATTTCATGCGCGCAAGTGTCTTAAACAAAATTACTCGACAATTTTCTAAGAAAATTAATTAAATTTTGTGTAACGAGATACGAAAAATTATAAGCCTCCCGTAGATACGTTGAAGAAAAAAAATGTCGAAACTTGCGTTAAGAATAGACCGTAAAATAAAAAAAAAATTTTTTTAAATTAAGCGTTAAAAAGGAACACACACACACACACACACACATCTCTTACTTGACGATTAATTTTATTAACAAATCGATCTTATCTCGCGAAATTCTTCCATAAATTCATTCGATCATTATATAAACCTCCGTGAAAAATTAAGCTACGCACGGTCGGGAGGAGGGGGGGGGGGGAAGAAGAATTCTCATCCACGCGCCGTTAAGTCTTTCGCAATTGTTTATAATCGAACCTCCGTACGAACAATGTACACAGTCGTGCTTAGAAACATTATTTTTTTTTTTTTTTTTTTTTATTTTATATTCTTTATTCGTTTCACGCACGCGGTAATTCCAGTCGACGCAACAAAGAATTTTCAACAATTTATCAATTCTGCGCGAACAACCTAACGCGATATTTTATTTATTTATTTCTATTCTTTTTTCTTTTCTTTCCAGTTTTTTTTTTTTTTTTTTTTTGGTTTTTTTTTATTTTTTACTTTCATTTATTTTTCTCAACACCGTCAGTGCGCGTATGTATGTAAATGCAGTGACCATTGTGCGACATCGATCATACGCACAATCACCATGTACACATATACGAGAGCGATTACAAACGTCGGCGCTTCGATCAATCGCATTCCGTAATTATCGGCGTCATTACGACTTCTTTCGGCTCTTTCCATCAATCATCCAATCTCGGCTCTTTTGTTTTCAAACTATAAATTACGCCGATCGACGCATCATGACGCGCCGTTATATTACGTTTGGTGTCAACTTTTACAGCTGTTACAGAGCTGTTAACGAAACGAAGTCGAAATCGGTGATAATTATTGTAATGACGTTCGCTTTATGTGAAGAGAAAGGAGTGAGAGAGAGAGAGAGAGAGAGGGGGGAGATATGAATATTTTCGCATGCGGCGCAAATCATTGTAACGAGATTTGCGATTTTCCATAGAATATATTATAATCGACACGTTGTTAACTCTCATCGACAATTTAAAATTTATTAACTGCAATTTCACTTAAACACTTATTGGTTCTATAAAATTGGTAAATTTAGTAATTATCACGTATAAACGTGATATGGCGATAAAATATATTTTAAGCAATTATCGAAACGTAATATTATATATAGAAACGATTGAAAGTATAACTTTCAAAACAATCGTACGAAATAGACGTTATGATATGATAAACCAAGAAATCTTTGTTTTGGTTTGTCGTACCGAAAGCTTTTAAATACAATATAAAATTTAGATTACCAACTAAAAGCCGTTTATTAATCGATATATGTCGTTATTAATTGATACGTTGGAGAGTCGAGTAAACACAGTAAACCTCGATAAATACCTGTAGCTCTTGCGCATAAACAAAAATACCGTTAGTTTCTTAACTCATTTAAGAAAATAATTAGAGAAGTTGAAAATATATTCGAAACATTTAGTAATGTTTGAAAATATATTGTTTTATTAACAATTCTTTAAGATTTGTAAGATTTTTATGACTGATGATAATTTTTCACCTTTTTTCATATGTCGTCGTGATGAATTTATTTCTACATTAATAATATGTATCAAAAAACAAAATTTTCTTTAAATTTTTTTTGAATTGTGATATTATTGCCAGAAAATTTTAGTTTGAGCGAAATGTATGTAAATTCAAATAAAATGGCTCAATTATTACAAAAAATAATATATCCAACTATTGAAAAACATTTTTTTATCGCACTCCGTTGGTTTGGATAGTGAAAATTTTAATAATTTATGAGACACGTAAAAATATTTATTTTCGATTCGTGATATTTTCCTTGCTTGCAATTTTTCATTACTTTTCCTGCAAATTATACGACTAAAATGTTTAAACTCGATTGTTTTTATTATTATTATAAAAAATTACTATGAAAATAAAATTTTTAATAAGAACTGAAAGTGTTATTAATTTGACGTTATTGATTTTTATTAAATATTTCCTTTAAGATATTTTTTTTCTTTTAATTTACAAAGTTCTTAAATTATAAAATTCTTTTAATAAGTTCACAAATTTTAAATTTTTAAAAAGTATATTACTAAGACATTTTTACTTCAATGATGAATAATAAAATGTAAATTATCAAGCATTTTTAGGATTCTAACCAATGATCGACAAACTTGGGATCGAATGCTTCAAAAATACTTGGAACATTTATGATCTCTTTCATTTCCATCGGTTGTTTGCATGTGTAATGTTTAGCGAATTTATAAAAATAACATATAAACAAAATCATTTAGAACACCTAATAAAAGTTTTATAGTTCTTATAAATTTGTTTTATAGTTCTTACAATTTGCTGGGCTCTGAATCATTGATATAAAGAACAACAATTAATAATTTTTTTAAAATAATTATAATAATTTTATATAAAAATTTTTATAGATAATTAAATAATTAATTACCACTTTCATATTATCGAATAATTTTTCGAGATCCTTAACTTCATCACCCTAAATAATACAAATAAATTAATCCACTTAATTTACTTACTATATTTCGTAATATATCTTTATAAAAAATTATTTTGCCCAAAGATCGTTGCTTTGAAAGACACAAAAAATGATTAATATTTTATTAATATTTACGAAATCTTTGTAAATTACAAAAATTATTATTTACCTTTTTAGATTCTATCATTGATACACATATAAAAAGTAAAAGTCTGAGAACAACGATAGTGTATTTATTTTTCATTTTTGTCGAGTTACCAAATTTCAACTCCTTAATACTAAATTTTAATGCGACTAAAATTTTGAAGCTTCGAAACATGTATTTATTAGTAATTTAAGTTGCCAAGATAATGAAATTTTCATGTTTATCAGACACGAAACTTTTTATTAATTTTCAAAATTTTCATGAAAAATGAAAAGCGAAATAAATGTTGCGATCGTAGAAGACACAGAATTATCTCAACAATAAAAATTGTTGCTAAACATTAAATTTTCATATTATATTTAGCGAGTAAATCTAAGAAAAATTAGTATTGAAAATTTCTTATCGATAATACGAAAATTAATTATAATATTTAAATACTTATTTTCGGCGGCATATAACGAACATAAAATTATGGTAATTTTATTAATTAAACCTTCAATTTTTTTAAATTTCATTTCATCAAAATTAATAATTATGCGTAGACAAATAATTTATCACTTTAATGGTTGACTTTTTGATAACTTTTTTTTATGAAAGTTTTACTCTTTTTGAAAATAATTTATTATTATAAGAGTCATGCCGAACGATGAATTGCATCAACACATATTTTTAAGTCTAAATTTCTCATACTTTAGCATTTAAAGAAGCATAATTTTATACAACGATTTTCGTAAATTAAAGTATATCTTGAATGTTTCACGTTTCCTTAATTGTTAAACGGTAAACCTCTTTTACATTTCTTGCCTAAAAAGAAGTATTTTAATCTGAGATTAAACTCAATAAGGGACAAATTTTTTCTTAAAATAACGAATGTTGTTGCATTTGAACGTTAATTAATAAATTTTTATTCCACAAATATTCAAGTATATTAAAATAAAAAAAAAACCTTTTACAAAAGGTCGAATGTTGGCAAGTGGAAGTTGTTTTATATCTCATTTTAAAAGCATTATTTTTTAATTTTTCAAACATACATATAATTTATAGATAAAAAATGTGTGTAATTTTAATATTTCATTTGCTAAAAATCTATTTAGACAAAAAAAGTATATGCAACTTATCAATAATCATAAAAAATGTTTAATACAGTTGTTTTTTTTTACATTTTCCACATTGTATAGTATTACGTAATTTTATTTAAATAATCTGACTTTTAATTACAATTAATTAAATAATCTATTTATTATTTATTTGCAATAATTTTTAATGTAAGTGAAGCAAAGTAATGGAATTTTTTCATCACCAAAATTCAAATTTCAGCTAAAGAAGGTTGCGTTGGTAATACATTTATTAGGTAAGCTATTTCATTTACTAACCAATTTAGACAAAAGAAGTCTATGCAACTTATCAATAATTATATCGATAGCTGATAACTAATTAATAGATATATGTAGACGTTCAGTTTGCATTAAAAAAAGACACAATTAAGAGTTTATATGATAGAATTAAAAAATTATAGGTCTGATAATCATAAATTATAAAGATAAATACAATAATTATACTGTCAACAAACAAATTACACAAAATCAGCAGTGGATACTACATAAAACAATGTGACCTACCGGTACTTTCCGGTTTATATACATTACCATTTAAATACATGCTTGACGGACCCGTCGTGTCAGGTAATTTATTGGTAAAATTCAATAATATAATCAAATTATTGCAACGTCAAATCATTGATCTTGATAATAAATAAGGATCTACTTGCTCTCATTGCATCAATATTTTTAAAACATTTTTTATTTAATCTAACATATATCGCACATGTAGCCACTATACAAAAATATGTATATAGGTTATGTGTGGAATAGTCAGATTTCCTATACGTATCGATATACATGTATTGTAAATGTCTCGTGTATACGGAATAGATACAATCATTTTTACACGTGTAGTATTTAATGATTGATAAAAAAATATTTAATCATCATAAAAAAAGTTTTTCTCTTGAAAAATAATAATAATGCATTAGACGTGCATTCTAATTTCATTAACATATTGTTAATAATAATGTCCGTTACTTCTACTTCATGCATTAAAGCGAGAAATATTGTATTTCGTAAATGAAATTCACGAAATTTCCAAACATATCCGGTAAGGAAAAAAACATTTTTGTTTTTGGTGCACGTTGTAGATCGATAGCAAGCTTACCGATGATTATAATTTTACGATAGAGCAATGCATGAATTTGTTGAATACCCCACGTTTACGGCATATAATTAAAGTTTATCTTTATACCGTACATTACTTATGATATTAGCTTAGTTGGTAAATGCAAAATACCAACTTGTATGTCCTTGTATTACGTAAACTTTATACCGATAAAATTAAGCATACCCATCCAAGAATGAAAACTTATTTTATCAATATTGCATTTATCAAAAAAATTAATAATCAGAATTTTACAAATCTGAAATGAAATTGTTTTTTAATAGTATAATAATAATACAATATAAATTCTTTTACACTCATTTTAAAATGATGATATATTTTGTTTAGTACGTCACAAACAAAAAAAATATAATTGAAAATCATCTTAAGAAGTCTATTATATCATAACGTAAATTATTACAACAGGGAAATATAAAATAATTTTATTCTTTTATAATCAAAACCATGTTTGTAAAGTCGCTTGACGTAATTCTGTTGAAATTTGTCCTAAACTTTTATATTAAGTTTACCTTTGATGTCTATTGAAACATTTAACTTTAAATTGCATTCATGGGACATTTTAATTTCAAAATATTTTTCTCTAACTTTTTAAATCATTTATATTATATTCAATTAAAAATGTTTAAAATTATAATAAATAAGAACAATTTCTATTATAATCGCATTCAAAAAATATTTATTTATTATTCTTTTACAGCATAATATTTTATTACAATAAAAAATTTTCCATTACATATTTCAAAAATTTTAATATAAAAATCTTGTAATGTTATAAAATCGTATTGCATAAAGTCCAATTTTTTTTTTCCATTATATATTTCATTAAAAATTAATTGCATGAAAATTTTATAAATTTTGATCGTATTTTAAAACCATCAAAATATTTATCAAATCCATTACATATTTCATTCAATTATAAATATGGTTTTAAAAATCTGAGACTTTTACAATATCATATTGATGAATGGCTAAAATTTATTTCGATTACATATTTTTCACTCATTTAAAATCTAATACATGCAAGTCTTAAAGTTTTACAATATTATATTGTAATTCAGTCAATATTTTTTTCAATCTATTAGTTCTTTCGTTTATTTAAAAATTTATTGCATAAAAACTTTATAATTTGTCATCTACACTGTAAGGCAATTAATATATTTTACAAAGTCGTTGCTTATTTTGTTTACTTAAACATATGGTTCAAAAATATCTGAAACTTTTACAATATCATATTGTTATACAAAAATTATTGTGGACTACATATTTATTTCACTCACTTAAAATCTAATACATAAGAGTCATATTTTTACAATATCATATTATAATTTAGTCATAATTTTGTTTCCTTTTAAAACGTTTAGTTTACTTCAAAATTCATTACACAAAAATCTTAATATTTGACATCGTGAAATAAGGCAATTAACGTGTTTTTCAAATTCATTGCATATTTCGTTCATTAACACAGAAAAAAATAATCTGATACAATTTACGACTTTTACAATATCATATTGTTACATATCTAAGATTTTTATCGATTACATAATTTTCACTCACTTAAAATCTAATACTTAGAAGTCTTATATTTTTACAACATCATATTATAATTTAGTCATAATTTTGTTTTCTTTTAAAACGTTTAGTTTACTTCAAAATTCATTACACAAAAATCTAAATAATTGACATCGTGAAATAAGGCAATTAACGTGTTTTTCAAATTCATTGCATATTTCGTTCATTAACACAGAAAAAAATAATCTGATACAATTTACGACTTTTACAATATCATATTGTTACATATCTAAGATTTTTATCGATTACATAATTTTCACTCACTTAAAATCTAATACTTAGAAGTCTTATATTTTTACAACATCATATTATAATTTAGTCATAATTTTGTTTTCTTTTAAAACGTTTAGTTTACTTCAAAATTCATTACACAAAAATCTAAATAATTGACATCGTGAAATAAGGCAATTAACGTGTTTTTCGAATTCATTGTATATTTCGTTCATTAACACAGAAAAAAATAATCTGATACAAATTTACGACTTTTACAATATCATATTGTTACATATCTAAGATTTTTATCGATTACATAATTTTCACTCACTTAAAATCTAATACTTAAAAGTCTTATATTTTTACAACATCATATTATAATTTAGTCATAATTTTGTTTCCTTTTAAAACGTTTAGTTTACTTCAAAATTCATTACACAAAAATCTTAATAATTGACATCGTGAAATAAGGCAATTAACGTGTTTTTCAAATTCATTGCATATTTCGTTCATTAACACAGAAAAAAAATAATCTGATACAAATTTACGACTTTTACAATATGATATTGTTACATATCTAAGATTTTTATCGATTACATAATTTCCACTCACTTAAAATCTAATACTTAAAAGTCTTATTGTTTTACGATATTATATTGTAATTCAGTCAATATTCTTTTTCCACTAAATATTGCATTTACTTAAAAATTCATTATTTGTAAATTTTATAATATGACATATACCAAGGCAACCAAAATATTTTTTAAATCGATTGTATATTTCATTTACTAAAAATCAATCAAAACGTTTTTCAAATCAATCAAATAATTTACTTAAAAATTTGATACAAATAAAATCTTTGACTTTTACAATATCATATCGTTAGACAAAATTATTTTCGATTACATATTTTTCATTCATTTAAAATCTAATATATGAATAATTTTGAAATATTTTAGTGCCTGATTATAATATTAGATTAAATATTCAATTTTTCTATCATGTAATTTGATTCAGTTAATAATCAATGTCGTCGAATTCTCTTCAACAATGATTGCTTTATACTTAGTACGATTTGTACTCCCATCATTTCTTTTTCAAAATGATTGCTTATTTTATACGTCTTAAAATCTAATACAAAATGGAAACTTATTTGTTAATATTATAACGTAAGATTATGATAATTTTTTTTTTTTTTTTTTTTGTTTTATATGTAAATCTATTCATTTTTTTTTAAGCTTACGCATATCTTTGCTAAAAATTGCAATTTGTTTATCAATCATTTACTTCTATTGTATCCTATTATAAGACAAATTATAATAAAAAGTTATTTTTTTCTTTTTTTTTTTTTATATCCAATACATGAAAACCTTACACTTTTACGCTTACAATATCATATTGTAAAACAATGATAATTCTATGTTAAATCCATTATAAACTTACCTAATTGAAAAACTTGTATATTAAAACCCCATACCATTAAATCTAATTTTATGTTGATTAATTAAAAAACCTTATTTGTTTAAATCCATATATGTTTGGTTAAAAATGTTGTTGTTGATTATATATATAAACTAAAGTATTATTATTTGTTTTGATTAATACATTCTCATTGATCTCAGCATTTGATCCGAGATTTCACCAAATAGCACATCATTTCGTTTTTCCAGCCAATAGTCAACAAAATTTGGTACTACTCTTTCCAATACTTGAACGATTTCTTTGATACTTTTGTCGCTTCTTTGGGAGAGGCACACGTATGTTTGTATCATGAACTGCAAATGAAATTATAAAATTTATTAAAAATTTTATTAACACTTGCGATAATAATTTATTATAATTATAAAGTGAAATTTTTTAAATAATTTTACCAAGCAGGCATCCAGGATGTTGTCGTTGTGGATCATATCGCACTTTTCAACGGAATTTTCACAAGATACGTTATTCTAAAACGTTTAAATTTATGTATAAAGTTTAACTCAATTGTTTGAAAAAAATAAAATAAAATAAAATAAAATAATTAAATAAAACGAAAATGAACAATTTTAGTGCGTTAAATTATATAATTACCACCCGCATACTGTTATCTATCAATTCTCGGAAATAGTTTAGATCGTCGATCTGAAATGTATTTGTTACATTTAACGAATAAATGATTAGCTTTACGCATCTCAAATGCACTACGATATACTTACGGTGAGATCTTCGCTCTGAAACGAATAAATTAATCTTATTAATATTTAATCTTTATATTAAAAATTAGTGCAGTTTAATTTATTTACCTTCTTGGATTGGACTGTCGTCATTAAAACTAAAATTATCATTCCAACAGCATAATAAATGTTGCTTTTCGTCTTGTTAAACATGTTTGTGATGTCGCTCGAAGCAAACCTATCGAAATAAATTTTAAAACTTTATTTGTTTTACCTTTAGTGTTTTTATTAAAATTTCTTTTTCAATTTTAATTTAATCAAATTTAAATAAATTCATCGTATTATTCAATTTTGAATTGTTTAATTAAAATATTTAATTTAAAATTATGTTTCTCCAATTATTTAAAACGATCAAAATTATAATAATAAATATTAAATGAAAATACATTTAAATGTATATATAATATTGACGACTATTTACAATAGTATAAAAAATTATAATTTATTAAATATTCGTTACCTTTCAAATTTAAACTCAGGATGGATCGGAACAATCCCGAGTAGTCCGGTACGAATCTGAACAACGACTAAACAGATAACATTTGTTTACTTAACAACCTTCATTTGAAATACATGTATTTACCTCAAGTATATCGCGGCGCTTTGGTGTTTAAAAATACATCTTCAAAGTCACGAAGACATCACGTAGACATTAATCGATGAATTAATAGAATAGAAAGTTTGTAGCTAACAATATAAATAAATGAATAGCGTTAATTTAAATACCGTCCGAGTGTGTCTTTATTTTTACCATTGTAACGGCGTTAAATTATTTTTTGAAAAATAAATTTTTTCGAAATATATTCGCATTTAAAAGTTTACTACATTATTTATTCGATTATTATGTTTTATTTTATCGAGATAATTTTTACAGACAATGATTAACAGTATTTTTAATCTATGACAATCTATAGTTTTTGTCGCTAAGTATATTATATATCCAATGAAAATGTAAACACCATAAGATGTTTATTTATCGTTTAATTTTGAAAGTATATTGAATTTTCAAAACCAATAATAATACTAAGCGATGTTGCCCTTTAGCTTAAAGACTCTAAGCGATGAATAAATTTAAGTGATGAATAAACTAAGCAAAAAAAAAAAAAACAAAGAAAAAGAAAAACAAAAAACAAAGAACTAAAATTTATTATAATTTATTTATACTAAATTTAACCAAACAAAATTAATTTTAAAGCCGTTTTAGATATTATATCAAACTTCTAAAGGCGTAAATCACTCGAAAATAAAAATATTTGAAATTATTTTATTTATAATACGATAATTAATTACACCGTCAACGCATCTTTTCTTCCAATTCATCTTTACAACCTCGCATTCGTTCGACATCTCGATTTTTTAAGTTTTTCTCGTTCCCCTCTTTCGCCAACTTATCAAGAATGCACGAACCTCTTAAAAAGCGTGTACATAATAAAGTTCCTAAATTATTTATGGTATGTCAACACGTGCCGTCGTCATATCGCTTTGGCAAACGAATCCGGTGACCGCAAACATTTCTTCTTCGTTGTCGTTATTAATTTATTTTTTTTTTCTTTCTTTTTTTTATTCCTTCGCATTATGACAGGTAGACACGCGCGTATGTGTCTAAAACGGCAATGTGTTGCCGTTGCGGCATTATTGAAGGTAAAGCGAATGAAAGAGAATTACGGCGATGAAAGAGTTACGATTGATTTGGCAAGAATTTCTTTTTGCGTTTTGTGCAAAGTTTGCTTCTTTTATGATGTGACGAGTCGAGTGTTTTACAATGCGAGGATGAATTTTTTGTTGTTTTTTTTTTTTTTCAATTTCATTAACGACCGATTGATTCGATAGATTCTAATTTCATTAGCAAATAATTATGACTTTGTAATAAATTTTTTATTTTGAATATAATACATTATTTAATACTATGTTTATAAGTTCGAGTTTAATAAAAATAACTAAATTTATAACCCAAAAATTATATTAAACTTAAGATTATTGTGCGAACTCGAAATTTTTTAAATATTTCATTCGTCATATAATTAGTTTTACATCATCGTATTTATCATGCACAATATCGCTGAAACTAAGTTTTAAATAAAAAATGTTTTCGTTCTATAACTTTAATATCCACGTCTTATATCCATAAAATAATAAAAATAGGGCACAATTTAGTATAATTAAGCAATTATCGAATATAAAAAATTATATAATCGTACCATAAACACGTTTTCTTTAACGTATTTATAACAGAAATTTATAAGACGCTAAGTATTCGTTTCGCGAATTATTTTACCATCGCCAAACGAAACATCGAAATACGTAAACACAATATTTATCCGAGCGTAATATAATTTTAACGTAAGGTCGCAAGTACGTTCGTAACGACAACATGAAAATAACGCGGATACTCGCGAGTTTGTTTATCATTGAGTTTGTAGACCTCGCACATAACCCGTATAACGTATTATATTAGTACAGTTCAAAAGCTTATGTATACGTACATAAGAGCTACAAATTAATTCCTTTCGTCTCGAGCTTTTGCAACCTATCGCTCGAATAATCGCCATGCGCGTGATGTCCAACCTCTGCTGCAATTTATGTACTCGATAGATATGGAGTATATATGGTATATGTATAGGTATATATGGATAGTCATTAGCCGTACGGAATGAATAATACTCGTATGCTACGATTACGAGGAAAGGTTGTTTGACGGTGAAGAGAATTGTTTTTATGTATTCGTTTATGATTTTTCTCTCTTCGCTCATGCGAAACCGTACGGAGGAGACGCAATGAAATCGAGATAAAAATTTACCGGCGAATCGTCGTTCTAATTGAAAATAAAACAGTTTGTGCAAGAGATTACTTATGATGGATGTTTTAAAAAATAACGTAATCGATTTAACGACGATGATGAAATGAATTTTCGTCTTTTAATAACTTTTATACATTCGTTATTTTATAATATTTTATTTATTTATTATTATTTTATTAATAAGTATACAATAGTATACTTAAACATTTTAAATTTAAATGGTAAATGTTTTAAAGTATTAAATCAAGTTTCAATAAATTCTTCGTAGGTATTTAAAAAATTTATAAAATTATGAGAATCAATGAGTTAATACCTACTTAAATGATTATAAAAGGGATAGTCTAATCGACGCATTCACAATACCGATTAATTATGAATGATAGAAATTTGTTTTTCTTCTTTTTTTTTTTTTTTTTTTAAACTTAATTTTTCATTTATTTTCCTTCAAATATCATTTTACTATCGTTTACGCTATTGAAATATTTGTGATCGTTATTTGCAAATAAGTCTGAAGGGATGAAGAAATAAAAAATAGATAACAAAAAAAAAAAAAAAAAAGGCAAAACGAAGACGAAAAAACGTCGATTGCTCCTTGACACATCGAGTTTATTTACATCAAGAGTTAATGTACCATAACTCACGACGATTATTAGACACGGCTTTTATAACGGATCGTTAAAATCTTTACAATAGAGAAGCATGAATCCTTTTTTTTTCTTTTCTTTTCTTTTTATTTTTAATATAAATTCAATAAACATGCGTGAGTTATTAATGCGCATTGAAATTTTCTGTTGATTACATTTTAAACGCGATTTGTAATGCTGTAAATTTTTTCATTGTCTCTGGTCCAGAAATCCTATAAAATTTTTATTCCGATATTACGAACGGTAATATATTATTATTGCTACGTTCTTAATTTCTAATTGATAAATGAAATAACGAACAAGCTGAAACATAAGTTATGATCTTATAAGTAATATACCATTAATTATGCTTTTTTTTCTCAATATGTATATGTATATATATATATATATATATATATATACATATATATAATTGATTAAAAAAAGAATAAATTAAACATTTAGAATTTTTATTTTTTGAAAACTTTTATTATCGTTTCCTTAATTAATTTCTAACTTATTAAATTGATTGCCAATATTAAAATTCTCTCTATTACACTGGTTCAAGCGTCAATTTACATAAATAGTAGTAAATTGTTTAAGACGCGCATAAATAAAAACTCATCATACGTGCATCGTTTAAACAACTTCTTTACTCTCTCCATTTAAAGCTTTTTTTTCTCTCAGTATCTCTTAAACTTTAAAACGAAGTCAAGCAATTTTCTTAAATGCCGCATTTTAACATATTAAAAGCGTCTCGTCGTTATTATTCAGATTACAAAATGTTAAGCGCAATAAATGAAGCGTTAAGGAATCGGTGTATATACACATATATAAAACGTTCTCTCCATCGATGGTCATAAAAGCGATCGGTTTAAATAAACCTAATTCGTTCTAATTTTCAAGCGCAGGTGCTCGTTGAAACCGTACCAAACGCGTACTCTCTTAAACCAAATACACAAGATTATGCAGATGGTATAGGTAAGTAAAAAAAAAAAAAAAAAAAAAAAAAAACGATAAAGAAATAAAATAGAAATAGCCATCGATAAATCTAATCTCATCGTTTTAAATTAACTCAGCGCGATTTTCTCGCTCGACCTCGCAATCCCATAAAAAGTTTTGTCGACGACGGTTTATCCCCTTTACGACGATCCACTTTTATGATACACATACATACATATATGCGTATATCGTATACAAAAAAAAAAAAAAAAAAAAAAAAAAAAAAGAGTAAAAAAAATAATCGTATAGACATACTTTAATTTCACACGCGTCGGTGCTCATGACGCGTGAACGAAAAGATACGACGCGTCTCGTTATATAGACTCGTATACGTATATCTGCGCTTCGATTGACCGTAATTGGAAAGAAAAACGGAGGAAGAGAGAAGAAGATGAAAGAGTATGCGAGGCATTAAGGAGCCCGTGACGTCCTCCTCTGTCCCCTCTTCCCCCCCCCCCTCCCCCTTCCACTCCCTTGAAACACTTTCGCGCGTGAAAATCACTTGGTCTCGCTGCTGCTGCGTCTCTCTTTTTGCGATTACGAAATGCTTCCCTTTGTCTTTGCGCTAGGATAGTTGCGTGCGTGCGCGCGCGCGCGCGCGCTTTTTACTCCTCTTCGTTAATTTGCCACCGCGACGCCGCTAATATTTTTTTTTTTCCTTCGCTTCTCTCCCGTTATATGTGTTGTATTATGTGTCGAGATAAGTTTTGCCGACTTATTATTGTACCACGCGCTGGTATTTATTCTTATAATTTTGAATTGTAACGGGGTGTGAGTTTGCTAATTAGGTTTTGTTATTTTTCGATCGTACGCTACTTTTTTTCTCAGTCCTTCATTAAAATTTTTCATGCAAAAGTGGATTCATTTAACGCTCTCAAAGTTTCGGATGTAGTTCAAGGTATCGGTCGTTTTGAAAATATATAATTTAATAGCTGATGATATCCAATATCAAATTGTCGCTTTGTAAAATTTTAATATCATGATCTTGTACATTATACGGGTGGTCATTTTATAAATTCATTCGGTGAGAAATAATTCACGACAAACACGATTACCAATTGCAATCGAAGATAAATAACATTAGAACCAGTACTTACAATTTAACGCGAGATTACGAAAACTTGTGAAATCACCTTTAATAATACGAAAAAAAAAAGAAGCAACTCGTAAGATACACATAACTTAAGAATAAAAACAATTTTTAATACATGCGATTTTTTTCATTAAATTGAAAGGTCCTTTTGCTATTAAATTGCTCTTTACAAAAATTAATTTTACATCGCTGAATTTATAGTCGACCGTAATCTCAAAGTATCTTAAAATTGCTTCAAATCAATGTTTGTTAAGATTTAATTTAATAACTTTAATATACATATAGTCGTATGGAAACTTAAAAACCGTACGTATAAGTTAATAAAGTCAATGAGCATAAAATTTAAGTACTGTTGTAAAATACACAAACAATAATAAATTATTCAATAATAAACTTTAAACAATTATTTCATTATCGATTATCGAACGGTTTTAAAATACATAAGGAATAAAAAAATTTCTTAACTGCGAATAATTTCGTTTTTATGATATTTAAAAATAACAATATATTACAATTACAAATTTTTATTTAAATAGCTTTAATATGAACACAAATAAATAAAGTTTTATTATCTTCGACAAAAAATAAAAAATAAAAAATAACTCGCAAAAATATTTTGAAAATATTCTTTCTTAAGCAATGCCAAGTTAAGTTTGAATCTATTTATTTTTAGATCGATATATAAGGTTCTGAAATTATTTTTACTCACATTGTAAAAGCCATATAATTCAATTCAAAAGAGGAAAAACAAGCTGACCCGATGTTATCTCACTCTCTCTCTCTCTCTTTCTCTTTCTCTTTCTCTCTTTCTTATTCTATACCAACCATTATTCATGAATGCGCGAAAAAGTCTCTTGTCAAAAATAGCAACCGGTTATCCTAATTTCAACGAAGTTGCAATTTGTTGAGCGGCGATAAGTCAGCTTCGATTAAGGTGTTAGTCCTCGATATACAACTTCGGTAATGTTTCATTAATGTCCCTATACAGCGAGATACGACTTCTTTAAAGTCAGCAATCTGGATTTAGATATTTCTCTCTCTCTCTCTCTCTCTCTCTCTCTCTCTCTCCCTCTTTCTCTCTCTTTTTCTCTCGACGCGTCTTAATGTCGCGTCTCAAACGTCTAATGAATTTGTCGCAATTGACGAGGATTCACTCATCGATTGCTTTTAAATTATCATTACAAATTACAAATACTTGTGCAATTATTTCGTGAGGAAAATTATGCAGTCGATTTGTAAAATTTTTACGCCGAGATAAAAACACGTAAGTATCGAGCCATGTAAAAGGATTATTTCTCAATTTTAGCCGTAAATTAATGTAAAATAATCAAATTTTGTTTCGAATTACAAATGAAACTCAAACTAGTTAATTCCTATGATGTACTTGTACCAACTGCGAAATCGAGCAAAATTAAAATAATTCAACGAAGAAGTGTCTAAACATAATAATTCACGTTTCACCTATGGAAAATAGAATGACAAAAATATCTTATAGATTCAACTCTCACAAGACGATTTCAATCGAGCTGCAACCGTTATATTAACGTAGATATAGTCTACTCATTTCAAGAAGTAAAAAGTACCTACTCCGAACTAAACGAAGTAGGAAAGGTACAAAAAAGAAATAAAAGGTCGTAGTATCCAAACACAATTCACGACGTTATTTCGCAATAAAAGTACGCAGCGGGGATAAAAAAAAAAAAAAAAAGTAAAAAATTTACAGACACATCAAAGATCGTTGCGTAACCGATCATCGTCGAAGATGTTCGGGTTATGACATTGGATCGCGTGTATTTTTCTTAGGATATTTATCTCTTTCTCTCTCTCTCTTTCTCTCTCTCCCGTCACTCTTCTGTCTCTCTATCTCTCTTTTTTCCTTTTCTTTTGATATGTACAAGAAACGCCGTAACTTAAGCCGCGAAATCGTTACGATCGCCTTATAATTGCGCGATTGTATACGAAACCTATTTTACGCGAGAGCGCGGAACGCATCGTGGCAATCCGCACTTTGCTTTTAATACGATGGTAATGATTAGCGATACTTGTTTCTCTTGGGTTAATTGTGAGCGATTGTTAAAATTGTCTACTTTTTATTGATGTATGTCCATAAAAGAAATTGCTGCTATAATTCTTTTATTTTTTTTTTTTTTTTTTTTTTTTTTTATTTGCAAAATTAACACTTTTAATAGTAAATTATTTGCTAAAATATATTTAACACTGATTTGAAATATTTCCAGAGGTAATTTAGACATTTTATTCGAGTATTATTCAGTTTTAAAGCAAACAAAATTATTTATAATATTATGTATACATATAAAAAATCTATTCGTTTAATAAATAAATAATGAATATATATATATATATATATATATATATATATATATATATATATATCAAAATAGTCAAAAATTAAATTGTATTCCCATAAGCAATCAAACGTACACAAATTAATTTTTGCGCAAAGCCAAAAGCGTAAGCTTAAGAAGCGACTTTACGGAAAAATATATATTTTCAATTAGACTTTTAATTAATGCAATTATAGAAGAATATAACGAATATGTTAACATTGGCGCACACGTCTTGGAGACTTAAATCGTTAGTATAAAACGCCGCGTAAAACTTGAAACGTTGCTTTAATGTACTTAAAATGTAGATGCGAATTGGTAATCGGCAAAGCGAATCGAAAGACATTGACGGACAATTTGCTCGATGATAACGAGGTGTTAAATGATACGACGTTAAAGTTGTATTCGCTTTGTTCAATGTTAACGCGATTGATTGAATAAATAAAATGTACAAATTTGTAAACGCACAGATGCAGAGAACAATTTTTCGTTGTAATTATTGTAATTGCATATATATATATTTGCTTTTGATATCGATGGTTACTTGTCATTTATGAAATTCTAATATTTTACGTGACAATATTTGATCGCTCGTGGTATTATTATGTAGCGTCGGGACTGCGTAACATGATGATTATAATATTGTAACTTGAGAATAGAAATTTTTAATGTACATTGCGAATTTGGTGTGTACGTTAACGTTAAGCATGACAAATAAACAGTTTAAAATAACTTTCGTAACGTTTGATAAACTAATCACAAAATTTCAGAGATAAAAAAAGAAAGAAAGAGAGGAACAGTGCAATTATTTCGGCTCTTACACTGAATTTACTCAACGATCTTGGCAAAGAGGAGAAGAGGGTGAGAGAGAGAGAGAGAGAGAAATCGTAATCTACAGTTAAGAGGGGCAATCGGATTAAAGACTGTATCCATTGTAAGGTAGAGACAATTAGTGCTGCTGTAGACTGTAGTAGAGAGAGAAAGAGCAAGAGAGACAGAGGGGATGTTAAGCTAGAGGGAAACGCGTATGCACTTTGACCGAAAGTACACTGACTTATTTATCATACAATGGGGCGAGGATGGCGATTTACTTTGATTAATGCAAAGGGAGAATCCCGAATCGTCGAAAAGGTCAATCGTAACGATACGAATACATTGATAGTAAAATCGATTCGAGGTTTAACTTTAGGTTATATGTGTAATTTTATAACTGTGGTAATTTTGCGAATTTATTTATTTATTTTTATTTTTTATACTTTGTTGTTACATAATCGATAATTGCGCTATAATTGAAAAAGTTTTAATTTATTTAATTTAATCGTTACCGCAAAGTTTGTTGATTAATTTATTTCCTTAATGAAACGTTATTTTATGAGCGTTAATGTAAACTTTATACGTATAAGCAATTTCCAATGAAATTTTCATATAAGTGTCAATAACGTCGTTCGAGTAATTAATACGAGTAAAATTATTTTCATAAATTATGTAATCAAATTTCGTATGATAACTTTAAAAGCGTATACGAAACTTTTACTAAAATTCAATAATATCGATTTTCATCGAATACGTTCGCCATTTCGCGCGTATCTTTTCATTAAATAAAAAAAAAATTAAACTAAAAAAAAAATTCTTTTTTTTAGTTTACATAAGAACTAGGATTCTCACATCGCGCAACAAAAAAAAAAAATGTTTATTCAATTTCACGTTTTACGCTTAAAATTCCGATATAATAAAATTTATGTCCCTGATTTTTATCAGATTAAAATTATCAATCATTTAATTGAGAAAATATTCCTCTATTACTTTTTACATTAAAACGAAGAAAAATTATCAGAATCTACGCGAAAACACGTAATTCTATAAATAATACTCTTCCGCGTAAAAAATTATAACATATACCAATCTCGATATTACATAAAGACGATTAAGCGCGAACAAGCGCCAATTCGCCGCGATCGTCTTACTCGCGATTCATCTTCACCGTATGCGTTACGCTCTAAGCTCCGTATGATGGGGAGAGGGAAGGGATTGTAGTTCGACGCAACAACAAATCGGTTTGAATATCGAATCTTTACTCTGTACGAGTATACATTTCCTAAGTGCATGCGTAAGCAGATACGTACGTTAACATGCATACACGTATTATAGATTCAAAGATCGTGGAGTATATGTATATATTATATTGTCGAAATCATAATTTTAAGCCGATAGAAATTTGTTTCAATTTAAGAATTCTATGGAAGTACGATTTTGTATCATCGTCAAAGAAAAATAAAATCAACTTTATCATTGCGTATTGCGCGATTGAAAAAATAATAAGTTAATGTATCGAAGCAATTAACCAATTGATTGTGTATCTTTGCTATCTTACAAACTCAACTTGATTTAAAAAATCAACATTAATTATTCATCATTTTATCCTTTTCATTCTTTCCACCTCGTTCAAGTCGAGTACTTATACACGTCGCAAAAACGTCGAGAACGACAAAAGTTCCATTCGTTTCTTTGGGGTTATTTAATCTATATACCAACACACATACACATCGACACATACGAAGCGCTAAAACTTTTCCCTCGGCGCGCATTAGCTCGATAAATGATCTCTCGCGCGGGTGCGTTACAAATCGTTCGGTAAAAGAACCCGCGATGCTTAATGAGCCATTAGAATAAATTACTCCCTCTTCGTAGTTACGGTTGCAACACGCACGCGCGCTTACGTCTACGCGTATTGTATGTGTCTATTTGAGGTTCGTTTAATGTAATTGATTTTCTACGCGCGGAGGATGTGTATAAAAAAAAAAAAAAAAAAAGAAACGGAGGCAAAGAGTAAAATTGAAACGGTTGATTGATGCGCTTTTTTTTTTTTTTTTTTTTTTTTGATTTTTTGTTGCATTTAAATATTAGTGTAAGCTAAGTTGGTTGATAGTGAGCTTTCGTGATCGATTATCTAGAACAAACTAAAGGTTTTTAATAAATTCAACGGATGGCTGTAGCAAAAAGACGTAAAACATTTCGTATTATTGACTAATTAATTTCTTTTATCAATTAGTACGCGTGACATTGTTAAAGCAAAATTTATATGAAACGTTGCATGAACGTCGTCCAAATCAATTAACTTCGTTAATTAAAATACTCAGGCAATGGAATCATTCTACAACGATAAACAGCTTTGGCTGAGAATATTGCCTCATAAAAACCTCGATAAGTCACTTTATCCTTACAACAAAAAGTCATCCAGGGAAATCGAAGGCTTATTAAATACGCGACGACCCTCGGCATCAAATCGTTCGTCATTCTCTCCTGCTAGCACGAATTTTCATATTTTCTCCATATCGTATCATACACCGCGTGAATATTGACAAACTCTCGCGCGCGCACGCACACACACACACACACATACACATACATATACATATATATATATATATATATATATATACAATGTTCAATCCCCTTCTGTAGATTGCAGATTTATTTTTATACAAATTTGTTTACAGTTTGAAAAGAAAAATCGTAATCATCGATATATGAACAATAAATGTATGCCGAGAGACTTTTTAGGTTTTTTATTAGCAATTCGGAAGTTAGAGATTGAAACGATAATTTGGAAATCTTAATGTTTACAAAAAGAAACAAATTACGCATTAATGCATATTCTGTCATAAAAATAGAAAATGATATTATTGTTTTAAAAAAATTAAAGAATTTAAGAAACTTTTTTAAATTACGCAATATTTTCTGCGTTTCGGATGATGGGCTTACTAAAAAAAAATGTTTTCAATAACAAAATTATGAAATAAATTTACATGCAATATTAACTTAAAATCGGTAATGTATGTGCATAGGTCTTTCAGTCATATTGGACTGATAAACGTTAGGCTACCTCTTACGCACATTACTTATGATATATACAGCGTGTCCTTTTAGGCGCTTAAAATATTAATAATGCCGGATACAGGGAGAAATTTTATAAATAAAAAATTTTGTTCTCTTCAAATCGGTGAATTAGTTACTATTTAATTAACAATAAATTATTAGCCAATCAGATTTCTTCGCGATCGAGTAGGCGAGCCTTGAGAAAAAAAAAAAAAACAAAAATTGTAAATCATTTTCTATTCTGTTTATAGTTTTAATGATATAAATAAACTATTAAAAAATATAATAGATACAAATTTTTTGTTTATAAAATGTTTTTGAATTCGTGACATGTACCAACTTATTGGCATAATTTCTGTAAAAGGACTTTTTAGCTATTTCAACGGAAGTCAACATATCTAAAAATTTCTTAATTTTTTCTATGATTGATACTTAAGATTATTAATTAACTGTGATCTGTCCACACTGTATTCGATTAAACTTAATCTTTTATTAAGATGTCTATTCATAAAAGAAAAATTATTTTTAAAAAATGTTGCATCATATTATTTATACGTTAAATGCATAAAAATTTAATATGTGGTAACTGAGCGTGAAAGACTTGAATGTACAATAGATTCAACGTCGTTTTCTAATTTGTAACATAGATTAATTTTTTTAAATATCTTTAAAAAAGCATTTTTTTCTGATGTAATCAATAATGTATAAATACAGCTTAAATATTATAACGAAAAAAATAGAAAACTGAAAAAACAAAAACAGATTTACGCTTATAATTTCCTGGTACGAGAGTTTGTTCACCTCTTAATTTTCCTAAATTCATTTTTAACATTTATTATTATTATTATTGCAATATTTTTTTTTAATTATTTAAATGTACAATAATTAGTTATGTTTTTTATTGTTCAAATGGAATGATCCAGATGAAGAAGGTTTGGTTAAATTTTTATGTGGTGATAAACAATTTAATGAAGAAAGACAAATACAAATGACAAATACAAATCAAACTCCAAATAAAAGAAAGATAAGATATAAATTAATACATATTTATTAAAAAATTAAAGCTTTTGTTTTAAATTATAAATAAAAAGAATACTTTAAATGAGAATATATTTTTTACACTTACACATAATAAATATTTAAAATTATGATTACTAATAATCTTTAAAAATTAATGAAGATAAAATAATTGTTTTTAACGATTTAAAATAAATTCTCAAGCAATTTGTCAAACAATCTGATTGACTGTTAATTAATTTGTTAAAATAAAGGTATTTGCAATTCCAAGCAATAATGAAGTACGCGAAAATTTTTTTCAAAGGTTTCATAACACAGGGTGGTGTGGTTGATCGTAATGATAATACGTTCACGTCGTATACGAAAGAAAAAAAAAAACAAATTAATCTGAACAAAAAAAAAAATAAAGCTAGAATATTCCATCGGTTTGAGCTCCGAAGGCACACGAACGATATTATTTTAAGGACGAATCACGCGGATGTGCAATTTTTATTCTTCTCGCTATCCGTGCTCTCGCACTTACTTCACGGTTGGCTTCATTTGAAATTGAAATTTTTGAAGCTACGTTGTACAACACACACACACACACACATGCATACACAAAAAAGCGTTTATAATCATACACGAACTGAAGATGATACCTAGGATACGACGCGTGTGTATATGTGTGTATGGACACGCGGGGAAACCGTGAGAAAGCGAGCCGGCCGGTGATGAATCGCGCACGCGCGCGCCAGCTTGACAGTTTTGCGAAGACTTGCTTGAATAATCCATTTACCCGTGTATCCCACTCCTCCTCCTTCTCACTTTTCTTCTTCTGTTCGGATGCGCTTGGCCGATGTAACGTTATTGTCTCTCGATTTAATTTTCCATTTTCTATATGACGGAGATGATATTCGACGTTGTGTTGGGACAAGGCAAACGCTCCCGTTTGTTTTTTTAAGATTTATTATTTTCTTTGTTTTATTATCTCGCTCGGTGCATAATACGCCGCGAGGTTTTTCGTTGCGATGGATTATTTTTCGTCGCGTTGTTTCTTCCGAGCTCCGAAAAGTAAGCTTACGGAATAAGAAACCATTGTCGACGTCTCTTAGTTTTTTTTATGATTTATTAACGATAAGTCGATTTATTCTTAAAATTTTTTAAATTTTATTCGTAATTTATATATAGCAATTATTATTGGCTTAATATTAACTCTTTACAATTAGTTATGGATAAAATATCATTATTAATTATTTGAACTTTAATGTATATCTCATTTTAATTATCACAATTTTCATAAAGATAGCTACCGTTCGGTGAATCAAACTGATCAGCATGAAAAATTTCAATTTTCTCGCCAACAAATCTAAAATAGATATGATTGTAAAATAAACACAAAAAATTATACATATCGCATTGAACTCAATAAGAAATAATTAACTTCTTTCATATTAGTTTCACGCCGTTCGCGTAAGCTACCAGCAGCCGAACGAATAATTCCCGCAACCTTTTTGAAAACATAAGCCTGAGCCACATAAAACGATAGCGCGCGGCGCAGCTTGCCGGAAGCTCAAACGATTTTTTCGATCAATTTTTCTTCTCTCTCGCCGTTTATTTCTCTATACCGTTTATATATATATATATATATATATATATATATATATATATATATATATATATATATATGTATATATCGTTTACCTCTTGCACACGTCCATCTTCGTCGGTAAATACGAGCATTATCTCGACGCTCGGTCGACAGGTGGTGGTATAGACGCCGTACACGGGATCTCGCTTAGATTTCGCTCAACGGTTACGTATGAAAAAAGGAGAAGGAGGAGGGGGGAGGGGAAGAAGAGAAGAGAGGAGCGCGCGGATGCGCGATTTATCGCGATCAGCGATTGTGAAAGTGTTTCGATGTAAGGAGAAAAATAAGAAGAAGAAGAAGAAGAGGATTACCTCGCGCAAGGATGAAGATACGGAAGTGGTAGATTCTGTAAGCCGTATGTGTCGAATAGTCCAAACGATTTTGATGGACGTCGCCGAGGAGATTTTTTCTTTTTCTTTTCAGGTGGATTATCCCATGGGAAATTGAGATACGGGTTTCGTAAAAATTTAAAATACGACGCAGTTTGGTATTTTAATGGATCGATATTTTAGGACTGGACGAATTTTTCGATTAGATTAGATAAAGGATCGAAACGTTAAAGACGCTTTCGTCGGATGAGAGACTTTATCGTTCTTATTATGTGCTCGGATACAGATAGATTTTTTAAATTATAAATATTTAACATCATTATTCGAATAAAATCATTAATATGTTAAAAATATCGCTTAAACTAATTTATAAATAATTTCAATATTATAAACTGAAAATAAGAACAGTAACTAGTTAAATGTCGCGTCTTACCATACATGAATTTTTCTACTGACCTCGCAAGAGGTTAACTACAAAAAAATTTTATTACTGGTGTTTACAAAAAACGTATTATTAAGCAAAATAGTTTGATATACTTCATCGTATTAATCTGCAAACTATGTTCATTTAGTGATTTTCCAAAATTATTTAAACAAATTTACGTAATATATATTGTAATTTTATTAAAGAATTCTAAAAAAAAAAAAATATTTATTTCACTGCAACGCGTAATTCAATTCAAAATTGCCAATCTTCTGTAAAGGTACCCAAAAAATATATTGTTATATTTAGTTACGTAAAAGATTTACTTTTATTCTCTTTAATGAAACAATCTTAAATATACACTCACTCGTACAAAATAATTTAAAAGTTACACTTTGCCAACACTTACCTCGTAAATGATACATCAGAGATGGTTGGATAACCCAATCCTGAAAACACACACAAAAAAAAAAAACAAACAAACGACTGCACTGTATTCAAGATTTTTATTGCAAATCTCATACATTCATAGACGAGTAAAGAAAGACAATCATAACTAACAGCATCACACATTCATAATATGCCTTTGGCTATCAGATTATTAAAACAACTATATATTTCTCTCCTTCTTTTACATAATCACGAAAGCACGAGCGATTTCCATAAACGTACGTGACCTCTGCTAAAGAGAAGATGCCGATCGCGGCGCACTTAATTGCGTACGCATTATATATATATACACAGTATGTCGGAAAAGTTCCCGAACTTTTGAAATAAAAAATCGAAAATTACATCTAAAGAAATTTATTCCAGTTAACTTTCAACATAGTCTCTTTCCCTAGATATACACTCATTTGAGCGCTCCATGAGTGATTCGAAGGCTCTCTGGTACTCCTCTGAAGTTATCGCTGTAAGACGCTCGGTGCAAGCCGCTTGAATGCTCGGTACATCTTCAAAAAATCGTCCTTTCAAAGCCATTTTTAGCTTGGGAAATAGGAAAAAGTCGGCTGGAGCCAGATCTGGCGAGTATGGGGCGTGATTGATGCGTGTGATCTGATTTTCGGCGAGATAACGCTTCACAATGTTCGAAGAATGAGCAGGCGCATTGTCATCCAGCATCGATTTGCGGAGCAAATCGAGAGCAGATCTTCCTGCGGTTCATTTTTTCTTTCAAAATCAACGCGACGCTATCCTTGCTCATGTTCAGTTCGTCTGCCATCATTCTGAGAGACATGTGGCAATCCTGCTTCAGTAGCGCGCGCCCGCGAGCCTCGTTTTCGTCGGTAACAGCTGTTGACGGCCGGCCGCTTCTCTCGTCATCTTCTAACGACTCTCTACCCTTCTTGAACCGACTGAACCACGTGTAAACAGTTGTACGCGACACTACACCTTCACCGTAAGCCGAATCGATCATTTTTTTCGTTTCCGCGAAAGTTTTTTTAAGTTTATAGCAGAATTTAATTGCGCCACGATGTTCAAATTTCTCATCCATCGTAGAGCTTGAACCGGGGTACTAAACACACGTTCACTCAAGCACGTCTATCTCGGCAACTAATGAACGGATACTGGTGAAAAAATTCTCAGACACTCCAGAGGGATGTAGCAACATAGTACCGGTGTCGTCCAAGAGGTGGCGCCACTTGTACAAGCGCTACGAAATAAGTTTGGGAACTTTTCCGACATACTGTGTATATATATATATATATATATATATATATATATATATATATATATATATTGTAAGGTACGGAAATAAGAAAAGAAAAACGCTTACGTCACATTAGTCTCTTTCCCGGTCGAAATCACTGTTAGTCCTGAGGTATGTGTGTCTTTCTTACTTACCCCCTCGAGGTTTCCTCTCTCTCTCTCTCTCTCTCTATTTCTCTCTCTCTCTCTCTCTTGGATTTATCGAATCTTTATCTGCGTTTGTGTACGTATATCTGTAGACGAGTGAGTTGGAAGGACGAGATTAGCGCTAAGTAATTTATGATATAGAATTCGTTCATTGACTCGCACTTGCGTAATAGGCCGTGACGTCGACACCAAGATTATTGTTCAGTTAAGTATTATTTTAATAACTCATTTAAAATGTCTACATGTATTAATCAATCGATTGTCTTTTGTCAAGTGGACAAATAGCTTTTTTAGCTTTCATCAAAGCATATTAATTTCATTAAAATCTCTAAATCACGATTTCTATGAATAAGAACATCTATTTTAATATAACAATCTTTAGTAATCAAAATATTTGTAAAAATAATATAATTATAACATTGTTTGCTATCGTTTTTAATTTTCATGAAAAAATGTATATCGATGAAAAAAAAAACTATATAATTATCATTTTCATCGATTTACCAAACATTTGAAGACTGACGATTTTCTTCGACAACTAAAATCGCAAAATGAGCTCGAGTAATGCGTGCATGCTCTAAATATAATAATAATAATAAGAAAAAATGGTCAGAGAATGAATAGGAGAGCTGATAAACAATAAGAGAGAGAGAGAGTGTGTGTGTGTGCGTAAGCTCATTCGCGATTGCATTCACCGCGCGTATGCGTTACGTCCGCTGGCAATGGCCGTAATACCCAGTGACATAGTGCTGCTTAACGCTGCCCCAACTATCGCCTTTTCTCTCTCTCTCTCTCTCTCTCTCTCTCTCTCTCTTTTATTCTCCTTCTCGTTTCATTCTCAGAAACGCGTACTGTACAACACGTTTTAAGTGACGACACGTGCCGCACTTATATACGCAGCCATAGGTACTCAACTATGTAAGAGTTTTTAACGATTTATTTTTACTTTTTGTTAAATTTCTAATTTTCCGATATCTAGAAGATGGTTTCGATTAATGACACATCTATTTATTACTTAGAAAAATTTGCACGTGAGAGCGCCTTTAAAGTGCGCGGAAAATTTCGGCTAAGCATAGTTTCCACAAAATTTAACCGCACGTGTGCGTGTAACAGACTGTGCAGCTGACACATCGTCACTGACTTCGCATAGTTTATTTATCGTAGTTTTCCCGCAAGGTCAGCCTTAACAGCTGCCGCGCGGTATAACTAGCGACGTCATAACAGCGAGCCATTCGTTATCCATGACATTGAACCGGTGCATTGTATCTCATTTAAAGCAAGGGATTTCTAATAACGAGGCGTTTTTTACGCGTCCGATGAGCTAGTTCGCCGCGATTTCATAATCGCCATCGGTGGAAGTTTACGAAGTTCCAATAAGATTTTAATAAATTCGTTGCGTTTATATATGTGACATACGCATGAACAACGAGCGCTCGTTTACGAGTATTATAAATCTAATGGTAAATTTTAAAAACATTTTTTAAGGTTTTAATTTAAAAAAAAAAAAAAAAAAACGTCAACTTTTAATATACCTTGAACCGCCAATGACAAATTTATTTTACACGCTAGAACTATAAATAAATATGACTAAATTTTTTAATTTTACATTTGTCGTTCGTTATTTGCATGTAGCTGTAAAATTTGTTACCAAAATAATTTGATGTAATCGTATTTCACGTACATAGCACAATAATCCTATTCAATGTATTTACACACATTGAAAGATGATTTGTTTTTCAAATATAAGTTTACATTCTATAATATGTATCATACAATATAATATTTAAAGCATGATACAATATTAATTAGTTTTCGGCTATAAATTTCAATCGTGATCGTTCGACATGAAGTATTAATTCCGTGTGAAAGAATGTATTAGCAAAAAAGAAAACATTTGATATACTAGGTTGTTCAAAAAGTTTTGAAAGCGACATCTATAGAGCAGTAGAGGAACCAAAATTTTTACGCCATTTTAATATTTTATCTTTCATATAAACATACCCAAAGTTTCATTCCACTCTGTCAATTCATTGTTTGTTTACAAGCCATTTGAAGTTGACGTGCCAGTGTATTTTTTTTACAATGGAAAAAACCGAATATCGTGCAGTGATAAAATTCTTTGTTTTGAAACGTTTATCAGCAACGGAAATTCATACAAAAATGGTGAAAGTGTTAAAGGAATCTGCTCCTTCATTAACAACTGTGCATCGATGGGTTTTAGAGTTTAGACGTGGTCGAAAAAGCGTTGAAGACGATCCACGCTCAGGATGTCCAAAAAGTGCATCAACACCAGCATTCATAGCAAAAGTACAGGATATGATTTTGGAAAATCGTCGATTGACCGAGAGAGATTTAGCGGAGGCCTTAGACATCTCATTAGGCAGTGTGAGTCATATTTTAAATGAAGTTTTGGGTTTCAGAAAGCTCTGTGCACAATGGGTGCCGCATTCGCTCATAATGGAACAAAAACACGTTCGAATGCGACTTTCTGAGCAACATTTGGAGCGTTTTCGAAAGGATAAAAAGGATTTTTTGCGTCGATTCATCACTATGGATGAGACTTGGGTCTACCATTATGACCCTGAATCAAAACAAAAGGCTAAAGAGTGGTGTCAACCAGGCACTTCGGCACCGAAGCGAGTTCGTGTCCAGAAATCGGCGAAGAAGGTGTTAGCGTCAGTTTTTTGGGATGCAAAAGGGATTTTGTTGGTGGATTATCTCCAAACTGGCAAAACAATAAATTCTGAATATTATTGTAACCTTTTGAACCAATTGGATGAAAAAATTAGTGAAAAAAGACCCGGTTTGCACAAGAAAAAAATCATTTTTCATCAAGACAATGCACCCGCTCACACAGCTCAAAAAACCATCACTAAAATAACCGAATTAAAGTAGGAATTGTTGCAGCATCCACCTTATTCGCCTGATTTAGCTCCCTCTGACTTCTGGCTGTTTCCACACCTCAAGAAATTCCTTCGTGGGAAGCATCAAACGAAGAGGTTATAGCCGTCGTAGAGGAGTATTTTGCAGGCCTTGCAGAAAGTCACTTCCATGATGGGATAAAAAAGTTGGAAGACCGTTGAACCAAGTGTATTGAACTTATGGGAGATTATACTGAGCAATAAAAGTGATTTCACCAACAAAAAAAAGTATCTTCATTTCCGCTTTCAAAACTTTTTGAACAACCTAGTACTTATGCGATAAAGATCGATCCAATACGAATGAGTAATTTGCAATATTAAATGTAAATTGCATGCAGAATCATAAGGCAATATGATATATTGTAACGTACGGAAATAAGAAAAGAAAAACGTTTACAATATATTAGTCTCTTTCCGGTGGGAATCATTATTAGTCCTCAGGTATGTATATTTTTCTTACTTCCTTTCTCTCTCTCTCTCTCTCTCTCTCTCTCTCTCTCTTAAATTTATCAAATCATTATCTGCGTGTGTGTACGTATATTTGTAGGCGTGTGAGTTGGAAGGACAAGATTAACGCTTAGTAATTTCTGATATGGAATCCCGTCTCGTTCATTGGCTTGCACTTACGTAATAGACCGAGGTGTCGACACCAAGGTATTATTGTTCGGTTCGTTAAATATTATTTTTAAGCGCTTTCTGACTTCTTTAACATGTTTACATTTATAAATCAATCGATTGTCTTATGTCAAGTGTAAGAATAACTTTTTTAGTTTTCGTCACAGCATATTAATTTCATGCATATTAATTTAATTCAAAATTTTTCATTATAATTAATAACTTTTATGATACTTTTCCATTGGTATACAATAAGGGATACGAAAATTATAATACATATAACTATTTCAACTATTTTATTAAAATATTTTTAGTGTACAATTCTACAATAATTGACTTAAAACGAGTGCAAAGTTAACATAATAAAAATTTATCTTGTATCTGTCTTTCTCTTTCTCTTTTTCTTTTGATCTTTTTATGTGCTATATATAAAATCCACAAATTTACAGTTTCGTCAAAAAGTAAGTATTCCGTTGACAAAAATCAAAACGTTTCTTCATCAAATGATACGAAAATAACATAATATCTTGAAATTTTTAAGTTTTCATGAATTGTTATGCGCTTTATTAAATTTTTAATACAAAAACGTGGTTGCATACTGTATGATTTATTAATTGCTTTATTTTACGAAAATATTTTATATTATTTCAAACAAGGTTTTGTATACTTTAATTTTTGAAAGAATCTCCATTTTAATAATAAGTATATTTTAACAATTTAAAAAAAAAAAAAATGTAATATACTGATTTATAATTTTTTTCTTTTTAATTTTATCTTCGCATTTAATTTATTAACTAATAATATAAATATAATAATTTAATTGTACAATTGAATACTGTTGATGATTATAAAATTGATTTTTTCATTTTATACAAATTGCTTATAAAAAATATATGTATGTATATATATATTGATCATTTGTCGATAAAAATTTTTTTTTCTCGCAAGAATATATAATAGGCTGCATTAAAAATCAAGGATGAGTTATAAAAAATATGTAAAAATTTCTAGTGCACCTTATCCTAAATAATACTAATAAGCACTAGAAGTCCTTTGGTATAAATTAATAAATAAAAATGTTGCAGCTATTTTGAACGCATTATTAAACTATTTCTACAAAATCATAAACATTCAAGATTGATTAAATGTAGTCTCGAAAATTTCTTATAAAATGATCAACTATTAAAAGTATTCTCTCCGTCTTCTCCGGTGTTCCTTTAAATTCATGATGCTTTATTCTCATTTTAACCTGGGGTTGGTTCACTAGTTGTATATAAAATAATAAAAATAATAAATACTTTTAAAAATAATAAAAATATTGACTTTTTATTTATTAAGTTTATACAAAAATCACACTCGTAATAATAAATTAGTAATGGAATTTACCTCTAATGCAATTTATAAAGCATAGAATAGTATGAAAAGTTTATTCTTTGCTAATATTTTAATTACAATTTTGCTTCAACAAAGGGAATTAACTTATTCATTGAAATATTAATTAAATTGTTGCTCATAAAATAATACTACATTATTATATTATAATTGTAAAATCCAATAATTCAACTTAAAAAAAAAAAAAAAAAACGAATAAATAATAAATTTTACAGCGTTAAAAACAACTTAACATTATTTTAAATAATCGCATACGTTTTATGCTAATAATTTATAAATATTGATAAAACTTAAATTGTAAAAAAAATAAGTACTCACATATTTTGGTGGCGACGCCTTCATCCATAAAAATCGCGTGCACAACCATGAGAGACCCAAAGAAACCAAACAACCCGTAACGTCGAAGTTCATCCTTGAACCAGCCAGGAACCGTCAAGGCTTCAACGTCTCGTTTGGGCGCGTCGCGTTTCGTAAGCTCGGCAGCGAACGAGTTCTCGTAGATCTTAAGGAGATCCTCGGTTTTCGTTTCTAGAACTTCCGACTTCGCCGATGAGTAAAGGAAATAGGTGAAGTCGATCGCAGGAGACGAGTGCCTCGCTACCTGGTTTTGAATTAAGAAGATAATTAACTTGGTTTATGTATATATATATCTCGATGTGCCTCGTTACTTTTAATGGTGAGTTTCATAATTTAAAGTAGAAGGAAACTTTTGAAACAATGCTATGTAAACATTTTATCAAGATGTGAGGAGCGAAGCAAAAATTGATAAGGACGAGTGTTTTGAGTACTCGATTATTTTGATGACCTATGTTTTTTTTTTTTTTAGATTAGTTAATTTATTTCTGATTTTGAATGCTTTTTTAAAACCAAATAAATTGCTCGTATGAAATCTTATTTATACATTTATATTTTAAATCTTAATATTAAATTAACAATATTTTTAATGCACGCATACCTGAAAATCAACAAGTTTAACATCCTGGACTTTGCCCTGTGCATTATGCTTGAACATGACATTGTTATTCCATGCATCACCATGAATTATAACCCAATGACGTCTATCCTTCGTTGGGGCTTCGAGCATTTCGATCATCGTTTTTACAACGTTATCCGTATAACCCCTTAAAAACTCGGTGGCACGTACGGATTTTAAATCATTCGTTTCGATGGACTTGAGGCTGTTCAACGCAAAAACGACACCGTTTTCAAAGAAATTACCGATCGATCCCTCCTGATCGTTTGCAAAAACGTTTACGGGCAACGGCTTGACGAGCTCCGCAAATTTCTCCGGCGATTTAAGCTTCAGACTTAACGTACTCGCATGCAGAGATGCTAAAACCTGAAATGCAATATATGGTACAGGTATTATAATGGATAAATCAGTGATTATATAGGATCTTTATGGAGTATCGCGATTTATCCACTATCTCGAGATCAATGAATTTTTGGCAAATATAGCTTGACCAAAAGTAGGATTATTCTTAAGGGGGGAAATCACAGTAAAGTTTTCAATTTTTCGAAAAAAATTTTTTTCGCCTAAAAGGTGCTTTAGGGTCTTAAAAATAATATACCAAATGATGGAACACGGCAAAAGTGTCTGAGTGCCCAAATTTTTCATTCTGCGGTAAAGCCACTCAGGTATGCTCCGAGCGCCTTTTGTGATCCCGGCGCGCGCTGTAACTTATGACTATGGGTGCAGGTATAACGGTAGTCCATAGAGAACAAAGTGCCCTCCGAATAGTCTAGAATTTTAAGAATTCCTATAGGGGTCACTATACGTAATAGACATACGAACAAAACACGTGTAGCGTCAGTGATGAGAAATTTCTTGCGTTGAATACAACGCTTTTTCACGACGCTTCACTTTCGTGCATACATATATAACATAAATAGTGATAAAAAACAGTGATATTTGTAAATCATTGTCATTATGAGTGACACATCGTCGAGTCGTGTTAGAAAAGGGACGAAAAAGGATACTGCGTACGAAAATCGACCGAAACGTAAGCGACCGTTAAATCGTCACGAAATCGAAAAGTCGGAAGATTTAAATGTCAGCGCATCGGCAAGGAAGTTGAAAGAGAAAGATAGTAATGACATTGAAGTAGATCCTACGTTTGGATATCATCTCGTGAACTTCGTTACAGTTTTTGCCGCCATTTCTAACGTCGTGGTGAGCAAAGAATGCCACTCTGATGTGCGTTTTACAGAAAGCAGTAAACGAGGCTTAGGTTTTAAAATCGTTATATTCTGCGATAACTGCGATAAAAAACAAATACCGAACAGCCCATTTATTAAGAATGCTTACGAAATTAATCACAGAATTATTCTCGCCATGAGATTGCTGAGGATTGGACTGCAAGGCATCAGAAAATTTTGTGCGTTCATGGAATTGCCTCGCCCGGTCTTCCAATCGGTTTACGACACAATCATTGAAAATATTTTGGCTGCATTAGATGTTGTTTCCAAAAATCAGCGAATGAAGAAAAAAGAATCAGTAACGAGAAAGGAGAAAAAAACGGTATCACGGTATCGGGTGACGGATCGTGGCGAAAAAGGGGCTTCTCATCTCTATACGGTTTAGTTTCCCTGATTGGCTGGTACACTGGTAAACTTGTCGATGTTTTAGTTAAATGTGAATATTGCAAAGCGTGCGAGTATTGGCAGAAGAAATATGACACCGACGAATACAAAGAGTGGGCAGAAAATCACGCCGCCGAATGCCAAGCAAACCATGACGGATCAGCGGGAAAAATGGAGGTCGATGCAGCAATTGAAATGTTTCAGCGCTCTGAAGATCTACATGATGACAAGTATGTGAGTTACATCGGCGATGGCGACTCCAAAACCTTCAAAGGTATCACAGATGCTCAACCGTATGAAAACATCACGATAACAAAAAAAGAATGCATCGGGGGATATACGCAAAACAACAATGAAAGTTTCAACGCTACTGTTTGGGCTATGGTGCCAAAAGGCTCGAATTCTGGAAAAAAAATAATTGACATTGGTACGAACATCGCAACATCCGTTTTCAATGACGGATTGATATCAGTTTTACACATCATCGAAGTCATGGGGATGAAAATCGGCTCGAACAGCTACAACCTATGCGTGGAGGTCGACGAAAAGCGTATCAAGAAGGCGGAAAAATCTATTAGTGATGGCGCAAAACAGGCCCGACTCGACTTGAAAAGTATGCGGAAAGAAAAAGAAGAGTTGGAGGTAGATTTAGAAGGTCAACTGTACGGTGCAGGCATTGCAGATTAGAGGTATATGAAATTTTCATATGGTTTCTCAGTACTTAAAACTTTAAATGCGTTTTTCTCGAAACCACTTTTTTTGAGCTCGCCGAAAACATAACTCGAGCAAATCTTTACCGATCGACTTGAAATTTTGACAGTAGCTTCAAAATATCTTTCTTCACAGAGCTACGTAGGATTTTTTATTTTATATGGCTTAGTTTTTTTTATCGAAGATTTGATGGCGTTTTTTTTTGTTAAAAATTTAACTTTATTTTCAAACATGCACCATTTTGTGAAAAATCAATACATCGAAAAAATCCTACGTAGCTCGCTAGCTGTTGTTATATGAAAACTAAAAAATTTTGGTTTTTTTTTCCAGGTCAAAAATTAAGGAGTCTACGTCTTCGGCCATTGACACGCTTTCAAAAATAGGCGCCTTGGGGCATATGCTGCACAGCCGCCATTTTTAAATATTTTTTATTGAAAAAATTACATTTTGTACTTTTTTAGTATTGCTATAAAACCTACTTTACAGATTTTCGATTGATACTTTTATTCAGCCAAAATTAATTCTTAAAAATATGCCTATTTTTTTGTGTGCTACTGTGATTTCCCCCCTTAAAATCATTTAAAGATTAACCTTCATTTTTTAAATTTCAATTTTTTTTTTTTTTTTTTTTGTTTTTTTTTATAGAAAAATAGTAATATTATTAAGCTCTCAAAAATCTGAAGTTAAAATAGAGGTTCTCATTTAAAAAAATGCAGATTTATCATAAAATGATAAACAAAATCGATTTCTAGCTCAAATTCAATGTCATCGAAATGTAACCTCTTGAAAATCACGTAAAATGCATGATATACACTCTGACAAAAAAGTATCCGGAAATTTGAAATAAAACGCAAAAATATTAAACTTCTTCAATATTTATTGAATCTACTTCAAAATATGCTCCATTTGAAGCGATACACATGTGCCAACGTTTTTTCCAATCATGGAAACATTTTTTATAGGCGCTTTCAGGGATGGCCTTAAGCTCCTTCTGCTAATTTTCTTTTATGGCGTCTATGGAGTCAAATCTGGTTCCCCGGAGCGGTAATTTCAGTCTGGAGAAAAGAAAAAAGTCACACGGAGCTAGATCAGGCGAATAAGGTGGCTGGTCGATGGTATTTATCGAGTGTTTGGTCTTAAAATCGTTAATAATCGTGGCTCGATGAGATGGTGCGTTATCGTCATGCAAAATCCACGAATTGTTTTGCCACAAATCCGGCCGTTTACGGCAAATATTTTCACGCAAACGTCTCAAAACAGTTAAATAGAAGTCCTTATTGACCGTTTGACCTTGCGGAACGAATTCATGATGAACCACACCACGAATATCGAAGAAAACAATAAGCATCGTCTTGATTCTCGAACGACTTTTGCGAGGTTTTTTCGGTTTCGGCTCATTTTTTCCCACCCATTCCGATGATTGTTGGCTCGTTTGTATGTCGTATTCATAGACCCATGTCTCGTCTCCAGTTATGATCCGTCCCATGAACGTGGGATCAGAATTCGCACGATCCAGCATGTCTGCAGATGCAACTACCTGCATCCGGTACTGCTTTTGAAGAAAATTCAGCTCTAACGGAACGAGCCGAGCGGCGACGCGTTGCATGCCCAATTGGTTCACCAAAATCAAACGAGCGGTTTAACGAGAGATGTTGAGATCACGAGCTATCTCTCTAACACTGGCATGACAATTTCCTTGATTTTTTCGACGTTATCGTTGGTTGAAGAGGTCGACGGTCGTCCTGAACGAGGCAAATCTTCGACGATCTCCCGACTATTTTTTAAGGCTTTTTACCATTCGTACACTTGGGTTTTCGATAAAACAGAGTCTCCATAAGCTTTTTCTAGCATTCGCAACGAGCCAGCACACGAAATTTCGTTTAAAACACAAAATTTGAGACAAACTTTTTGTTCAATATTTTTTTCCATTGTAACATTCGCAGACTACCACTGAGGTCGACTGGTTTCAACAGCTGTCATAAACAAACTAGTTGACAGACCACACTCATGTTTGGCATAGTAATTACGGACAGTCCTACCAACATACAGAAACTTCAAATACTTAAAAATACTCAACGCGGGCAATTTAAATGAGAATTTTCGGATACTTTTTTGTCAGAGTGTATTAGTTATTTGAATACTTAATGACCCGTTAAGGCAATTTTGCAATATCTATGGTTAAAAATGTCGTTTTCATTTAAAAAAACGCAAGTAAACCTTCAAATGGCGTTCAAGATTAAATATCTATTATTGAAGATTAAAAAAAAAATGATATAACCTACCGCAATAACCGCCTTACAATGATCAAAGTCGAGGAGATTTCGGCGCTCGCAAACGACGAAATTACTGCTGCCTAAATCTTCCATGATAATCTCGTTTGACTCGGCAAGAATGCAATCTGGTCCGTATTTCTTTCCAAGCAATGGTAAAACTCTTTTGTACATGTGGGACTCCACGAGAAAGACGTTGCTATTTCTCGCAACTTCGGCGAGCATCGTGTTTTCCAACATTTTTTTCCTCATGAAGGACTTTTTGTAAGCTGTGAAGATTTTAATTTATCGCGTTGTTATTAAATTTATATTGTATGTAAAGGTAATGAGAGAAAAATGATTTTTCTTCGCGTGTTAATTAATTTAAAAATTACTGTCGTAAAGCGTGTCTCAAAACCAGTGATATTTCGTATCAGCCGAAATTATTAAAAGATAATTATTGTAAAAAAAATGAATTATGAACTTTAGATTTTTAGTGGTTCACTCACGGCTTCCATCTTTTCTTTTTCCCGTTATTTTTATTCTGTAGACCAGGGACATGTAATTGTCTCCTGCTTTAGTGCCAAGTTTTTCTTCCGCATCCAATAACACAAGTTTGTCATCCCTTTCATACTTTCTCAGCAGTGGTTGAAGTTGTCTGATGATTTCTGCAAATAAGAACAACAACTTTCATTTTATGACAATCGTCGATGAAGTCCAAATTTTCAATATTTATCAATAATTGGCGGTAAATTTTAATTGAAGTAATAGTTTTAAAACTCCAGTGTAACACTTGCAGAGGAAACATGTGAAAATATGTAAAACATTTAAAAACGAATACGATATATCATTATAATTAATTATTATTATTATTATTTAATTTTGACACTGTTAAATTTTACTAATATTATAAATTTGAAATTTTGTATGTTTGTGTATGGTATACTATGTATAGTATGTTTGTTACTTAATCACGCAACAACTACTATCGTTCAAAATTTACACATAGGTATACCACAACCTGGATGAGGATAAAGAATGTTTTCAATCCCGGTAAAAGGTCCCCATAATTTACTATGTTCAAAATTTTTTTTTTGAAAATTGTACTATAGAACTACAATAAATTGATAAAAGACGGTTAAATAAACAAAAATTGCCATTAAAGCTATGAATAACTGTAGGTGTTTTTTTTTTTTAAATTAGCGTAAGGAAGTAAATTTAATCTATATTACGATTTCTATGTATTCTTAGCACAAGCAAAGCTTTGACGCTGATTACTAGTACTGTATAATGGATTGAAAAATTTTTTTAAACTTAATGATTTTCCTCAATAACAGAAATCGCATAACCATCTCGACCAATGCAATTCACAATGCGAAGCGCGACGCACGCGCGCGCGTTCTAAAAATAATAATAAGAAGAAATGGTCGGAGAATGAATAGGAGAGCTGATAAACAATAAGAGAGAGAGAGAAAGAGAGAGAGTGTGTGTGCGTAAGCTCACTCACGATTGCATTCACCGCGCGTATGCGTTACGTCCGCTGGCAATGGCCGTAATACCCAGTGACATAGTGCTGCTTAACGCTGCCCCAACTATCGCCTTTTCTCTCTCTCTCTTTCTCTCTCTCTCTCTTTTATTCTCCTTCTGGTTTCATTCTCAGAAACGCGTATTGTACAACACGTTTTAAGTGTCGACGCGTGCCGTACTTATATATACACTACCGTTCAAAAGTTTGGAAACACCCGATTTTTATAAGATTAAAAAAAATACCGTAAATAAATCTTTAAATAAAGACGTTATTATTGAAGTTCATTCATTATTATGACCGTGCTTATAACAATAATGAACAAAATTACTTATTTCTTACCAGTTACTCCTTATCTTGAAAATAGACCGGCACACGTGTTTTATGACCACAAAGGTTAATGAGATATATTATTTTTGCATTTATTTGTACTAAATATTTTTTACTAAATGTTAATCTAACGTTTGATTAAGATTTAAGTGTAATAAATCATGACTTACGCGTTTTATTGTCGTTTTCATTTAAATTACCATAGTTTCCAAACTTTTGAACGGTAGTGTATATATACTCATTCAACTATTTACGAGTCTGTTTAATTTATATTTTGATTGTTTTTCGAGAAATGATTTTTTTTTTTAATATTTCAGTAAAATTGTTCGGAAAAAAAAATTAATTTTTTGTTTAACAAAAAAATTCCAACAAACATAAAGTAAGAATATATCTAATTAAATATAAATATAGCAAGAAATTTGTATAAGTAGAAATAATCACATCTTGTTGGGCATATAATTACAACTCTGCAAAACTACGTAAAACTCAACATTTACTATATTTTTCGATCTCGTAGTTCCTTCACAATGTAATTTTAAAAAATTTACATAATATTTTCAACGCATTTTTTCACGTATAAATTCAATTTATCACGAGATAATTATAGATGAATAATTTTCATAACGCATCAAATCTGATCGTTATATAGCAAACCATTGAATTTCAAATAGCACGGAAAATTTTAAGCTAAGCAGTTTCATTAAAACTCGCACGCGCTCTAGTGCATGCAAATTCTATTAGTACTATGCAGCTGACGCACCGACACCGACTTCGCATCGTTTATTTATCGTAGTTTTCGCGCAAGGTCAGCCTTAACAGCTGCCGCGCGGTATAACTAGCGACTATATGTATAACAGCGGGCCATTCGTTATCCACGAGACGGGAGATAGTATACGCTGCATCAAAGTATTAATAGCTTAAAGCTTCGGTGACATTGAACGAATGCATTGTATCCCGCTGGCAGCTATGTGCAATAACGAGACGTTTTTCACGCGCCCGATGCGCTAGTTCGCCGTGAGCCATCGATCGAAGAAGCTTTCGAAGTTGCGCGAGAGTTCGGAACTATCGCATCGGATCGATGTATGCGTTAGCGTTGATTAAACAACGGAAAAAGAGAAAAAGAAAAAGAGATACGCTTCATGTACAGGTATGAAGAAGGGAACGATAATGGCTTCTTTTTTTTTTTTCGGCATACCGATCGAAAAAGAAATATTTATCTTGTCGACGATTTTCTTCGATATGCATAATTTGCGCACCTCGTAAGTATAACGCGAAGGATAAAATTAAATTCTAATGAATTTGACTATTTCGTATCAATATCCACACTGGTAATACCTTATTATTTCGCGTAAAGAGTAAATCTTTTAAGTAAGATATTTGATAATATTTTGAAGAAGTCAGGTGTAATGAGATGCCTTCATAATTATTAAAGTTTACTCTATTAATTTTTTGATTGATTGGAATAATTCTCGCTTCATTTTATTCATTAGAAAATGTAGTCTGCAATAATACTAATAAGTTTGTTGATTTCTTGTCTTATTTTCATAACCCAATATTCAAATAATTGAGAAAATAAACTTTCAATCGATTTATCAATCGCGGTCTAACAATTTTCTCGAGACTAGGTTGTTTCAGCTGAAATACATTAGCGTGTGAACTTGAATCTTGCTCTATTTCTTTCTGACCTTCCGCTACATTTATCAATATAAAAAAGTATTTTTTTTTTTTTCTCATATTTAGTTACACAAATGTGCTTACTATTAGATTTCCGTTCTTATCTTTTATTTAATTTGATTTCATTTGATATCCTTTTCTTATTGAATCGATAGATATTCTAATCCTAACTTTAATGTCAATAAATAACATTAATTAATAACACTCCTATATTATCACTGTATTAATTTGATTCTCCAAATCTACAAATATTTCGAACTGATTTGAAATTTTTCTTTTTCGTAATCATCTTGGATACTTAATTTTTTCAGTTATTTCATTGAATTTCAATTTATTTAATTTTTATTGTAATATATCTAGTCACGTGCTGCATTTGGCTATTAATAAAACGTGACTTACAATCAGTACCGTTGTGCGATCTAATGTTCATTCAGATTGTACGATGTCTTTTATCTATGAGAAAATAATCGAATCGGATGATTTCAGAATGAAGTTCATTTAGCTTTATGAATATTTTCCTATTCAAATGTATTTAACGTATTTTTCATCATCAAATTTTTTTTCACTGTAAAAGTAATCGCTCTTATTGCGTTATTATAGTTTGCCCATCATTTTTCTAAAACTAGATTCTTCCCCTTTTAGTTTGAAATTTCCGAAAACTTGAATGAATAAATTGAATGAATAAACTATGGACCCAATTAACTCTTATCTTATAACACTACTGCCTGGCTCCTATCAACTATCCACCATTTTAATATAAATATTCGATTGTTTCTTTGCCCAGAATCTGATGACGAATTATCTAGTGGTAACAAAGCGGCTAGCAATATTAGCTGACTGCTATAACCAACATAAAATGATACAATGTATAAACTGGTTATAAAAATATTAAAAATGTTCGACTGAAACGTGCAATTTAATTTTTTCAATTGCATTTCCGAGAACGAGCAATGGCTAGTTTTATCATAGTAGTTATTTTAATTGGTGTGACATAACTCAATGCTGTATCACAATGACAAAGTTATTTTACATATTTGGTTTGAAAATAAATTACCAGAGGTATAAAGAATTATGACTTCATTTTCTAATTTTTTTTTTTTTCGTCGTTACTTGCAAAAATAATATTAGTTATATAAGTTATTTTAAAAAGTATTCGACGCGTTTCGTGTACGTATTAGAATAATTCTATTAGATTCGTACTAGTATTTGCATGAATTGAAATACGGTTTGGACTTAATAGTATTCAAATAAATATTAATTAGGATTTGACTTAAACTTTTCATTGTCACCAATCGAAATGACATTTTACTTCGGTGCAAAACAGACAATGCGTTTGCGGAAAGAATAACATATCGCGTATGCGATAAAGATCTATCCTATGCACGTATTAGAATAATTAATCTATTGTAATATGAAATATGATTTAATTGTGTACAAAATATTAAGATGATGTAGCATGACTTAAATTATATTAATTACATAATTTAATATTAAAATAGTATTAGAATACATGTTTTAAAATTTGACGATGCATTTATAAATAAAAAAAATTGAACTTTAATATCAATTTTTTACGATTAATTGGCTTGTAAATTAAAGTTTTTATTGGTTGTAACATAATAAATGAATAACATAACAAATATAAAACTTGAAAAATTCATTGATATTAATTAAACAGAAACAGCAAATAAAAAAATAGTTGATCCTATATTATTTAAATTAATAATTAAAATTAATTTTCGCGATGATATTTTTATTCTCAAAATTACCTTTGAATTTGTTTCTATAAATCACGAAATTTAGCATAAAATGACATAAAAAAATAAAATAAAATAAAATAAAATAAAATGAAAAATCAAACCGAAATTAATAATTTATTATTAGAAATAAAATTTAACAACTGTCCTCGAGCCAATATCATCGAATAACAATAATAGTCAAGCAAACAGAGCGCACATACACAAATCAATCGGCAAACGCGCGAGCGAGCTAGCGAGCTAGCGAGCAAGCGAGCAAACAAAAATAGAAGGCAAGTGCACGGTCACCGATTGAAAAAAGAAAAAAGATAAATAAAAACGGGATACAGCAAAGCCCCCGGCATTAACGACGCATACCTGACACACCTCGACGCTCCATATCATCCGAAGTAGCGGGTGTCGTCATTCTTAGCCGAAACCGTTTACTCTCTCTTTCTCTCTATTTTTCTCTTTCTCTTTCTCTCTTTCTCTCTATCTCTCTTTTTCTCTTGCTCTCTTTAAACTCACGCAGTCCTCGACAGCCGCGTATTATACATCCAACTGCGCTATGATTTTCTAGTGCAACTTTATAGAGAGAGCGACGCGCGCGCGGACGTGCTATGAAGTTTTCGTCGCGACGTCGACGACGACGACGACGACGACGACGACGACGACGACGATGACGACGAGGTGTGCGAAGCGTATGCACGACTATGAATCTTACCTTGTTCCGGCGTCTCTATAAATTGAATAAGCTCCATGACAAAAAAGTGTTCATCCAATTGCAACAAGTGCCCGCCGCTCCTTTGAATTTAATCTCTCTCTCTCTCTCTTTCTCTTTCTGTCTCACTCTTTATGCGATGCAATACTACTGGAATCGTCGACGCGCGCTTCCGTCTCCTACTTCTCTCCTATGATGCATCGAATAGTATTGTGCATGTGTGTGCGATTGTGTGTAAGTATCTGCGTTGCTTTTTCTATTTCGTCTTTCTCTCTCTTTCTTTCCTTCTCTTACCGTAAACAATGATTACAGCCACACGCGCACCAGGAAGAGGAATAGTTCGCGACAGTTGCCAACAACGTATAACTATGATTTTATCGCG